>KK502451.1:437743-479776 GCA_000688735.1 Glossina austeni
TATATATTCAGACATATTCCTAAAATCTTATCGCGTCAGGGACTTTGATTTGTTTCAGTAAATCTTAAAAGAACTCGTATATGGAAAGCATCTCACGTCAGATAAGAAAGTAATTGTTTGTGAGCGCATGGAGAGCCCCAAAAAATATCTGAAATCTTGTTGCTGTTCAGTTAAAATGTTTCATTAAAACTGAATCAACTTGACTATGGTATGGTATGGCCTCTCACAGCACTTGTAGCTAAAAAGTACTAAATAAAAAACAAAAGAATAGTCGATCAGGCATTACATAAGAAATGCGGATTGCATCTGACGAAGAATATAAATTTTTATTGGAAAATAAAAACGTGGGTGTGTTAAGTATAAACAGTAATTGTACCGTTATATAAGTAAGTTTTAAAGAAAAGAAAAAACAATTTGAAAAAGTAGTAAGCGAATTGGAATAGACGTTCACTGGATTGTAAAGCGGACTACGCTAAAATGTAAATATATTCAAAGCCATTAACTGATAACGTATCCATTGCCTAAGCACTTTCAAAATTTCATAAACAGTTTAATGACGTCATCATTTGGGGTATTTAAAATCGCAGTTATATAAATAAATCTGAGGTAAGTGTAGGGTGTTCACATTCGTTTTGCTTTAATTTAAGAAACTTATTTATAGCAGTAAAGATTCTTCAAGGCGGGATATTAATAGAAAAAGTAAAAAAAAAAATACATTTTTTAACTCCCCTCAAAGGTTAGCTCCGATTAGTTTACTATCACTTCTCATGTTATGACGAAACTTTACAATTACCATAAACTGCTTATTCTAGGAAATATTGAATTTTGAGAAGATCAAAAAATTTATATATATTCTCGGAACCAAATAACGTCAAGTCTACTATTAGGCTCAATGACTTTTTCATCATATTGTCTCGGCCTAAACTGGTTTATATCGCACTTCGTTCAATAATTCCAGAGATTAGGTGAAGAAGAAAGCATTCTTTTTTTTTTTCTCAAAACATAACTTTATTTATGTCCTTCAGTCCAAAGCTTCCCTAAAATTTCGATTTCTATTGCGTTGAACGATTTATGGAGGACTGAAGTTTCTTCGCTGACCTAATCATTTGATATAAAACTTTCTTCATAGAGCGCCCTTTCGGCGATTTGTAAGCAGATGAGAGTCGCGCGATAACCAGGTCGAGGGAAAACGATACGATTTTGTGTTCCGCGGCGAGCCAGCGCCATATCGTTTTGGAAAACAACCCTTTTTAGGAAAAACTGTGAATAGCGAATATTCTGCCTTTCGTTATACTTAGGATGGCAACCTTGCGTTTCGATTACAGAGATGAATTTTCACTTTTTTTTTTTTTTTTTTTAGTTTTCTTCTACACTAACACTTCGTGTGGATGGCTACGGCATGCAGTATAATTAATTTCCCGATGACTGTTTTTTTTTTAACATTGCAAGACAAACCACAAATTGTTGATTTCTAAGCAGCGTTGTTGCCATAGCACTTTTCATGTTAATGGCGAGGTTGCGAAGAGCTAATCAAAAGGAAAAGCATTTTCATTGTTTTGAAAGTGACACAAATCGCGTTACTGAAACCACCGTAAAACGTAAAGGAATTATTGAACAGGAAACGTTTGAGGTTTCGGATAGTTTCGAATGGCTTTCTTTTTTTTTTTTTTCAGCGTCAGTTCCAGGAATTATTGACCAATACTTGAGTTGGAAAGTTCTTTCATAACAACTATTAAAATGACAAAATTTACGAAAGTGTACGATGCCTAAGTAAATGTAAACTTTTTCATATTCCTTTGCCCAAAATCGTAGGTTTTTATCCGCTTGCAAATATGTGAGTGCTTCCATGGATGGGGTTAATAATGAGTTATAAAATCTTTCAAATAATAATAATATAACATAAAAAAGAAGCACATACACACACACACACACACACACACACACACACAAACACATACTTGCAAACGTAGGTGAACACCGCATACCCAATATGCAAATTGAATGCTTGCCCTAAAATGCATGGTTTATATGTGTTTGCATTCTACCGGCTCAGCATTCGGAACACTTAATGCTTTGAATAGAGTCCGTCCCCGACAAAAAACAAAAAAAAAAGAAAAAAAAGGGACCCCGAATGTATATTTTATTTACGTATCAATGTATGAGAGTTTGTGAACGTAATCGGTTTAGAATGAATTATTACCCAACACAATCAAATGGACATATACGCAAACATACAGCGTAATGTCTCATCTCTGCTCTATGTTAAATGAATAGATACTCATAAATGAAAAAAAAAAAACAAACAAACAAACAAACAAACAAACAAATAAACCAAAACACACGCACACGCACCCGCCCATGCACATGCACATGCACATTCATACATATCCATAGATGTATAAATCTAACCAACGGAATGAAAGTTTTTTGAGTATTAGTTTTAAATATTTTACAAATAAAAATGAGTTTAAAATCTAAACACACACACACACACACACGTGTACAGCACATAATATATACGGTATAAATTGTAGATATAGTCTTCTATGCACATACTTAATCTGAATGCGGTAGTTCCATATATACATTTGTGTTCGCATATACACATACCGAGCTAGAGAGAGACGGAGAGAGAGAGAGATACTTATCTATATGTCCTATGTATCTATGTGTGTAGGAAACATTTTTGTTGAATATTGATTTGAATCAATTAATTCTTGCGGTTGGAGTTGATATAACTCCCTTGAATCTAATTAATTTTAATGCATGAACGCGCACACCAACGTATACACGCACCAAACAAATCACATGGACATGAATTTTACCAAAAAAGAAAAATAAGAAAAAAAAAAAAAACAAGATCGCCATGTCAAATACACACCCACACACACTCACACACATACAAGCGAATGTATGAATGTGTGTGTGTGTGTGTGTGTGTGTGTGTATGTGTATGTGTATAGAAAAGTACAAACGTGTGCCTACACGGGTGTGTTAGTAAATGTTTTATATGCGTACACATATGTGTGAATATATCGTTGTTTTCACAGAGAGAGAATGTTTTTGTGTCCGGTTTAAATTCAGTAAATAAATGTTTTAAATCGAAATAACGCAATGCTTTCCATTACTTCTCTGCTTAACGTGAAAATACTCATGTGTATAGTTAGTTAATTTTTGGCATATGTACATCTATGTGCATTGCATTGATTTGACAAAATTTGCAATTTTTCATATTTACCGTTGCCTTTTTTTTCTTCTATATATAAAACTCACTTGAACCTTCTTGAGCTTATATAGGGAAAAAAGGCGACAGAATATGATAAATGAGTAAATGATAGAAAATTTACGGAACCGGCATAAAATTTCATAAGACGTAAAAACAAATGTGTGACTCTAACTATTCTACTAGTAATAATGATACTCGTACTACTCGTACTCGTAATGGTACTCGTACACAATGCACTCGTCAATGCTATCATCAGCATTATTTACATAGCAATTATCATAAGACTTACAATGCAATTATATGTAGACACAGAGAGAATACAGAGATCAATGCGAAATCAATTTATTCTAAGAAAAAAAAAACAAAATCTTATCACCATAAGCGATTTTTGTGTAAAATCTCAGAAAAATGTAAAAAAAAAACTTTGTATTGTTTTTTACATTTCTTTCAATTGCCCATGATTTTCGCAATAATTCTTAAACTTTTGTTTGGAATTTTAAAAAATCGTTTCTTTCACAAACGTACTCACATATTAGGTAATAAATGGATTTAAAAAATCCAGGTAATAAAATCGAAGATTTATTTTGAAAAAAGTTGTATGTGGATTATTGGCAACAATATGCGTTAATAACTATAATTACTGTAAAAGTAGGCAAATGATCATGTAGAGGAATTTTCATATTATTTACGATCCTTCGCATCCTTCGCAAAGTTTGCGTATATTTTTAAAACTGCACACAGCACTTTTCTTCACCATGGCCTCCATCATTAGTCCATATATTGTTTGGCAAAACACGTTTCGTGGAACAGGCGGTGGTTTTTAGTTTCTATTTCCCTTTTTAGATTACTAGCTCTTCCCCCTTTATTCCTATCATACGTTTTATGAGAGCATAATGTCTCGGCCGGGTGTAATCCATCTATAATCGCTTAATATAAGGTTTGAGTTGTCTTTTTATACAAGATCCATGAGTTGATCAGTGCTAATTGATCGATGCCATCACTTGCGACTTTTGATTCTGATTCTATACCTACCCAAACAGCTGTCCATGAGGTTGCAATCTTTCGCTATTTTTGGCCAGGCTGCGGAGATTTGTTTCCTTTGGTTTTTGTCATGTCTGTTGACAGTTTCGCCGGGTTCAGAACCCATATAAGTTGTTATTGCCTTTCTAGCCTATCACTAAGAAATTAGGGGACCTTCAGAATCCTTAATTTCTTCCTCATAGGTTTCCTGGGCTAAAGAGTTAATCTTTTCAACAATCGCTGCCTGCATGAAGCAAATAAAGCATCACGAATATCTGATCGGTTTTACCATTTTTTTGGACTTTGTTTTTTTAGAAAATCATTGTTTCATGAAAACTCAAGTCATCAAAAGATGCTGAATTCTTCCGTTTGTCGCATCGAGCAAACATGAATACCGAATTAATTAATTGCCCGTAGCCTATGAAAGAAAACAAAGCATTGCATGAAAAATGGATTAATCCATCGATGTAAGCAATTAAAAATATACGCAAATATAAATAAACTGAACAACAACAACAACAACACACTTAGGAGATAAAAAATAAAAATACGCACAAGCAAAAAAAAAACAGAGAAGAGATAGAGATTATGATAGGATCGATTCATCTTTTAACACCGGCCTTCCACAGGTATGTAGGTAGAGAAAAGTCCTTCTCAGCATTTTTCTCGCTGCAGTGAACATGAAACTACCATCGCAATGCTTCTTCTAATAAATATGATGATGGATGAGTGATACAATTCCCTGATCTATATACTGATTAGAGGAATGACTTTATGGCCTTAAAGTCGCATTACTTTGGGTAACATTAACTCTATCAGACCGCATTATAGCAAATGTCGAAAGTGGTAGTCCATAGAAAAAGGGGCTAAACATATGGACGAAAATGGAGAAGTGAAAATTTTACAATGAAGACGGGAAACTGGGAAAAAAATACTTGATTTCCTTAATTAATTTGAAAGGTTCAAAAGTAACCCGCCTGCAGCCTGTACTCCTGTATTATCCAATTAACTTGAAATTTCAAGTTGATGAAGATTTTATGTACGTAAGGGTATGTTAAGTTCGTGCAACACCGAGAATGATCTGCGATCAGTTTTCATTGCCCACCTTTTATTACGCCCATCGATTTAGAATCACTTGCTTGTCTGTCCCTCTTTCCGTCTACCTGTTTTGTTTTCTTGCGTTTAACCTACAGGTTGCAAGTTGTAAAATATTTAAATGAAATTTGCTGCACTGATGTGTTTTGACCCAAGGACGAGCGATCGCTAGTGAAAATAGCTCAGCTTGGACCAACATTTTCGATCATTTCTTAAATAACATCTTATATTGAAAAGTCATTATAAGAATAACTGCATTACGAGAAGTGGTGTAGGGTGTTTAATGGTGGGCCGTCACGCACTATAGTGCTTTTAATTGTTTTTAACTAATAATTTTAAATTCATAAATAAATTCATAAATTCTGTTTTCATAATGAAGAAATCTTTGGTGAATTTCAAGTAAACTCGCTTGCTGTTCATAAGGATCTTCTTATAATCCATTGAAATCATAAAAGTTATGCTCTGCAATTGTTCAGAAATTATCCTAATCATAAAGTGTTAAAAAAAGAGAAAGAAGAAACAACAAAAGTATGACATGTGAGATACCATTTAATCAATGGAAAAATCTTCCAAATAATTGTCAGACGACGTCTGTTCGCGATGTTTCATACATAGAATAATTTTATAACGATTACTGACATCAAACCGGACTGACTACCGGACTATTTGGTTTCCGATGATTACTCAGCTGAGACCGCTTGAGTCGAATTGTTCTCGAATTGTTCTCTTATATCACGTTACAGCTTTTAATCATCGTTTTACGGCAGGCTTAAGCATTCCCATAAAAAGCACTTTATTACGTGTCAACCCTCAAAAGCACCTGGCTTCCGTATCTTGTAGAGTTCGTGAAAAAAATCCTTCCTCCTTTATACTCATCAATTCACAATCACCTTCTGAATGGATTTAATTAACTGTTTGTCAGTCTGTCTGTCCATCCATTTGAGGTGTTGTTCATGTATTCCTGTACTTAAACTGCAGACTGTAGGCAATTTGTAAAAGATTTTTGTGATATTTGTTACACTCTCTCTCTCTCTCTCTCTCTCTCTCTCTTCTTCTACTAACTCAAAGACGATTCTTACTGAATTTAGTTGGTATCGGATTATTTGTAACACTACTTCCCATACAGATCAACCTTCTTTTCAAAAAGTGCGATTTTCAAAATCGGTTGACAAAAATCACTAAATGGTAGTATTTTTGCACATTCCGTGTATTTGAAAAATTTTTATCGAAAAGGCAACTTTTTCTTTTGAAACTCCTTCCATAGAAGCTTTCCAACGGAAGATTTGCCTTTATATGGAAAACTTTTTAGTTTTTGATATTTGAAATGAAAATTTGTTTTTAATAATAGTTTCACGTAAAAGTGATTTGTCTCAAAATTGGTAGAGCATAAGTCCATTGTGTGGACTTCACTTCATCATATGAAAGTTCTTTTGAAGAGTAAGCTTTTATAGGGTAACGAAATTTGATTTTCAGTACTATTTAGTACTATGAAAAAAAAAAAGGGAAAAATAATAAAATCCTTGATAGGAAATTCAAAGGCAGGAAAGGAAGACGGAGGCAGATATGGATATGTATGTAATAGAATAGATATGTAATTTTTTGTATTTTATCACGAAAATAAGTGAAGAATTGCTTTAGTGGAGGTGACGTAGAGCATGAAAAAGTCGGCTTTACTCGATTGTTTTCCTTTCATATTCTTTGCTCTCATATTCCTATTCTTAACGGGTAAATAGGAAGGGTTTCAAAAGGTAGCGTAACTCGTTTCTTGAGACATGGTCTTTAAATTGCATTTAACTCAGCAGCACTTTTGCCTATCATGGGCTCGTGAAACCTACCGATTTGTCATTGATTTTTGAGATAATTTTCGAATTCCATATTCATCCTGTCGCTCCAGTATTTTGTTATTACTTCAGTGCTTACATATCGGCCTTCATGCGTCTTAGCAGACCAACTATGCGATACTTTATTATGGTTTTTAAGAGGATTTGAATCCTCTACGATATAATTTTCCGGCTTGATCGCATACAAGATAACAAATTTTATTATCGATATAAATGCTCGATTTATTGGCAACTGACATGTTCTTCAACGAATTCTTGCAATTGTGTTTATTGTGTCGAGTGTTGAATAATTTTTGTATTTTGCATTTTATTATTTGTGTGGCAAATGCAATATTTACGAAAATTGTTTTTTTTTTTTTTTGTTCGAAATTTATGAGAATTTTAAATTTATTTTCATTTTATATTAATTGCTAATTACGCTTACTATTATAATAGATAAATATATGGATATATTTGTACATAAATTTATTTGAAATGGAAAAAATAAATACATATACGAAAAACCCACATTTATATTTATACGCAATCATGCCGTTCATCTGCCTGGGCACACATACTGTGCTGGCTATAAGCTTGCATATATGTATGTATGTGTGGGTGTGTATGTATTTCTAATTCTATTATTTATGTGTTATTATCTCTACATTTCTATTAATTAAACTAAAAATTCATAAGTACATGAATACATACATGAATTCATAAAATAAATTGCTTATGTATGTAAATGTGATTTGGCTTTTTTTTTTTGTTATTTTTTCGATCTGTTTTTTTTTTTTTGTTTTTTTGTTTTTTTTTGTTTTTCGTATGCATCTAAGCATAAATGTGTATTTAGTTGTTTGTGGCACTAATTAGATTGGAAATAATTTCTTTTTTTAGATTTTATTTAAAATTATAAAAGTGTACACGCAAGCACACAATCGTGCACACATTTATGACAATGGGCTTTAATTTAACGCCTGAAATATTATATTAAATAATAGAAAAACAAAAAAAAAAAAAACAAAAAAAAATAAATGCGGTATAAATGTATATCAAATAAAATAATTTAATATTTTTGAGTTCTCGGTTCGATTAGACGAAATAAATGAAAATTAAAGTTATTCGGCAGACCGGGCAAACACAACGACATTTTGCTCTGAGGTACGGAATTTTTTTTTTTTTTTTTTTTTGCGGCATTATGTAAGCATTTACGACCGACCATACAAAAAAAAAAACATTTACATTTCTTTTAATGCGTAATTATTTTTCCATGAGGTTTATGAACACTTCTCTGGTTAGGAAAGAAAAAAAACGAAAAAAAAAAAAAAAAAAAAAAATTGCTCTGCATTATTATTATAAAGGGAACAAATACACAAAAATGTTGCAAAAGTATTTTTATTTGGAATTTTCACTGCATATATTTATGGTCAGGTAAATGTGGCTTCATTAAAAATGCCTTGCATCTATACGCCGCTTAGCAATCTGGATACAAGAGCATATTTGTAGGGGCCCATGAATGATGGTCAGCTAACATTATAAAGTCTATACAATGGCATTAACGGCATCGAACCGATAATTATTCAAGAAGAAATCTAGTCACATCAACTATATATATCCGATGAAAACAAAATCTTATATAATGGGCGTGCCTTGCTGTACGATCTGTCCCCCCGGCACCCCCAGGCTTATTGTTGACGCGCATGCAATTTTCATTTGCTTCCTTCGTTCTCTTGCTTTCACAAACTTATACGGAATTCTTTAACATATAAATAATGTTAAGGTTAATGTGCGTTCTGACCGTGTAAAAATTACGTAGGCTTGTACATCGCCATAAAATGGCAGACTACTTATGATAAAATCAAAAAAAAAAAAAAAATTGTATTCGGTCATGACCGAATCTTTTATACCCCCCCACAGTGATCCTAACGAAGATAAAAGAAGTAAAAGAACTACATTTTCTTGCCCTATAATATGGAGTAGGCGCGGCTGATTTTTTCTATTTTCAAAATAAAAGTTTTTGTCTCATAGGCGTGTCTTTTAAAAAGTTTAAGTCACTTCCGAATTCTTGTGCAAAATGGTAGCCGGTAGAATATTTACCACAAATGCTACACAGTTGCTCAGGCAGACAGAGAGACAGACGGACATGCTTAGGCTGGCCAAGAATTTATATACTTAATGCGGTTTTTGAAGCTTGCTTCTGTGCTTCATAAAGGTTTTGAAAAATATATGAATTTATGACATATTAGAAAATTATGCAGGCGCCCATTTTATGCGAATGTACTCGAGCATCGTCCATAAAATATACGATCAATTTTTTGGACATTTAACTGCTGTAGCATATGAGTAATGAATAAAAAAAAAACCAATTTTTTTCCTTTTGAAAAAACAGAAAGGTCCTTATTTTAAGTGGTACTGTACGCGTGTCCTTTGATTATCCTGCGTGCAAGACTTTGCGGTGTTTCCGCCAAATTTGAAGACGATAGCTTCATTTTTGCGACCACAGAGAATGTTCACAACAGACATTACACAGGCGGACAGATGGACATTCTTAAATCGGTTGGGAATTTGATATTGATAAAGAATATCTATACTTTGTGAGGTCTCTGATGCTTGCCTCTGGGCCTTCTGGCAAACGTTTTGACAAAATGATTATACCTGTAGTTCTTCGGTGATATTGTATGGAAAGAAAATTTCGCTCGTGGATTCAATAGTTCATGGCCCGTTGATCGAAACATATACCGTCCAAGTATTGCATTAGCATAGGCTTAGGAAATTTGACGGCAAGTCTTCTTAGTCTAAAACAGTAATTTGTCGGTTATTCGTTACTTTTAAACGAGATCGCACTGCTAGTTATTAAATGGCATTAATAAGAACATTTTTTCATGATTTATATGACAGATGGGTTCGTCACCACACTCTCGTGAAAGCAATGCAAAGTGACCGCCAACGCTTCAATGTTATGTGAAATACACATATTTTTTTATTCGTCCTACTAACTTGTCGAAGAAAGACCAACGACTAGGAAATATTGTATCATACCTTTCCGTTCGATTGAAGGAGGAAGTTATCAAAAAGATTCCAAAATAGGGAATAATGCCCGATAATGTGCCTTCTCACCAAGTCAATGATGCATCGTACCATAGCGCGACGGTTAGAAAGGCAAAATTCCATGAGCTGAAGTTCGACTTGTTGCTCTCTATCACTGCCCGCTTAGCGACGGTTATCTGATTGTAAATCACGAAAGGATTCGATGGGGAGAAGACTCGAATGAGATGTAGAGGGATCGTCGCAGAAACTGAGGCGTTTTAAGGGCGCTCAGAAATCTTTGTGTAAAGGAGAGGCAAAAACTTTTCATTGATCGTATCGCTCTTGAAGGAGACTATGTTGATAAAGCGTTCCATTACATTCCTAGATTATTATTTCATTATTCCATTCCTTTAAGATTGAAATCTACGATTTCTTCAATTTCCATATGCCCCCATGTCCCGGGTAAATGCACTTAAGTTTACTAAATATATTTTCTTGTAGCCAGCAATCAAAATCAAGCAAATTAAATGTTAGTGCGTATGTGCATATGTGCATAACTTGAATGCCGCTCTTTCTTGGATGCGTAGATCTAAGCATAGGATTTGTTTAATTTTTATAAGCAAATGAAAGATGATTGGAATTAGGTTTAAAAAAAACCAATTATTGTGAATGTATTAAAGAAATTCCTTTTCGAGCTGACTTAAAAGGTAATGTTTGATGCTTGAACAGTGAACAAGCGAAGAAAAAGAAAATTTAATTTAATATACGTTAAGAAGACGATGTTGTTTGATTGCATTAAATATTTATATGTGTAAATAAATGTTCAAAAAATATTCAGTTAATTAAATTATATTTTACGTTATATATTACGTGTTAATTAAGCACATGATCTAAGTAATCATTATAAAGATATGCCGTTAGAAGGAATAAACAACGCGCATAACTAATTAATCCTTGCATGTAGGCATTAAAAAATTTTCATTAGTACTTATACTCTACGCTTTGTTTTTAAGTGAGAATGAAAATTCATAAAATTTATTAAAATGCTTCTCTACTCTGAACCAGCCTAATGACAAGTGTAGATTTCATTAACACATGCGGTCGCCAAGGGATTTAACAGATGACACGTACCAACCAAACACCTTAAAAACTTAATAATGAACATATGCATACACACACACACACACACACACACACACACAGAAACCTATGTTTATATGTGCGTATATATATATATATATATATATATATATATATATGTGTGTGTGTGTATATATAAAACTCCATTATGTTTCTCTCTTCCTTTCATTTCACTTTTCCTTTCATTTTCCCTCATCATTGCGCCGTAGTTCTTATGGATAATTTAGATCTCTGGCTGAGCTTTGCTCGTTGTACAAAAAGACTTACAAGTAGTTTTGACAAACTTGTTAAGTATAAAGGGCTCATATAACATATTTGTAATTGGGTAAGAAAGAACTTTTAGTAAACACAAAATACATATACATACGTAAGAAATAAATTAAAAACATTTTTGGAAAATTTTCAACACACAAAAAAACAGTCTCAAGTGGTTACTAAGTACAGTATCGTACTGCACAGTAACAAAAAAAACAGCACAACTTCATCTATATAAATAATATACAAACAAAAGTTGGATATAGAGCTTTATATATATAAATATATATGTATGTATGTGTATGTATGTATGTATGTATGTATACATTAACAGGAGCATACGTGGAATATCTTATAATAAATATATCTTTGTTTGAATTATCTGCGAAAGGCGAATGAATGAATGACTGAATGAATGACTGAATGAATGAATGAATGAATGAATGAATGAAAAAGGGTTTCGTGCTTACAGACAAACTTATATATAATACATACATTTGAGTGAATGGATAATAATTCAAGGTAGGAGTTAGTCTTTTCTTTTTGTTTCTGCTTTTTTTTTTTTACTTCTTTCCTTTCTCCTTTCTTGTGCTTTCTTGGCTGTTGAAGAGTTGAAAGTGAAAATTTTATAAAAGAGAAAGTAATGTGTAGAATTTTTAATTAGGCTTTTTATTGTTTTACCAACACTCGATCTCGTTTGTAATATAATATCTTCGGTTTTTGGCATAAGAAAACTCATACTATGCCCCAGGCACTTGCTGAATGCCGAACATTTAAGCGTACATAACTAATAATAATACTAACTGTAGCGATGAGCCTTCGCAACGAACACGTTGAAGATGATGATAAATTTGAAAGCTAATTTTAAGTTTCCAGTGCCTGGTAATCATAAATGGGTAGGCGGCAGTTTATTTCTTATATGCATGTACTGCAGGTATGTACTCGTGTACGTTTGTATGCGTATCATTATGTGCATGTAGCTTGTGATGGAAACAATTTTTGCTTTCTTGTTCATTTATAATGCGCAACATTTTTCATAGAAATTTCTTCTCTTTTTTCCCTTTACCCTTATCGCATAATAATAAAAGTTTATTATTTCAGTCGTTAGGTTTGTAACACACTGAGAATACACATTTTATAGGAATTGCGCATAGATGCAAGATTTATTCCAAATAATATAAGTGGACATAAAAAAACACTCAAGTCAATACTCGGCCAATCTTATGAGGATCGATTTGGAAAATGTATGTACAAGGGCGAAAAGCTTGAAATTGTGTAATTGAATCAAAAAAAAAAAAAAAAAAAAACATTCTATTAATTTTGGAAAGATTTTTTTCATATGCATCTCACTACCTCGGTTAAGATATTTGATTGGAAGATATGACTCGAATATGCTGTTTTTCGATTCATATTCATCGCATATATATATGTAACCATTTTGTAGGTAAATGTACAAAGTAAAAGACAACCATATTCGCATACCCTGTCTTCTTAGTATACGTATGTGATTTTCAGATTTTCCTCATTTTCGAACTTACTCTTTGGATATTTATTTCTTCTTCTTTTCAAAGAAGTTTTAAGTTGATAAACGAGATCTTGTCACAAAGAGAAAGAAAGAGAGAGAAAGAGAGAGAAAGAGAGAAAGAGAGAGAGAGAGAGAGAGAGAGAGAGAGAAAGAAAGAAAGAGAGAGAAAGAGAAAGAGAAAGAAAGAGAGAGATACAGTTGGACGAATGGACAGACAAAGATGCAAATCAATTCGATATGATAAAGTCCTCCAATGAATAAAATCTATGCCATGTACACATCAAATATATTCCCCGTGATAAACGGGAGAATGGCATTTCATTCATTCAATGGGATCTGTTCCTAGCCAATACATTAGCCGTTGATCTGTTCATTTCGGAAATTGTTGAATTGATGCTACGTTTTTCTAATACATTTGCACGAAGCACGAAAAGCCAAAATTCAAATCGATGCCAAGAGAAAAGAACATTTATTTATAGAGCGATGAGTGCTTGTAAGTCGTCATTTAAGATCACATTAGCTTTCTTAGTTGCTTTAATATAAAAATTGGAAAATTGGATTAATTAAACATTTTTTTAGCTCAAGAACGCGGAACTGAATGGTATTTTAATTAAATTGATGCCGCTGTTAAAACTTTAAACAAATTTTGTATTGAAAATTTTTTTCTTTTTTTTTGTATTTTTTGTATTTTTTGTATTTTTTGTATTTTTTGTATTTTTTTTTGATAAATTCATTCATTGGATTTCACATGAGTGCTTAATTTTTGTGGTTTCCTTTTGTAGCGATGTCCTTTCATTTCTCTTTATCTATATATATTGTAAATACCTACGTTCGTATGGGAGGGTTCAAATGCGCATATATTTGTAAAACATTTTTCTAGATTTTTAACTTTAAATTTGTTGCCATTTGTTCCATTTCGTTTCGCTTAATGCGTTTAGTTTTTGCTGCCTTTTGTCCACACAAAATCCTGCTTATATTGCTCTATATACACACACATACACACACACATATATATATATATATATATATATATATAGAAAGAGAGAGAGAAAGAGAGAGAGAGAGAAAGAGCTAGAGTTAGTAAGTAGTGTTGTGTATACATACTGTTAGTTTATCATTGTATTTGATTCAACTTAATTGGTTGCCACAATGTGCTGAGCAAATTGAGCAGAAAATTACTTCCCGTAGGTGTTATAAACTCCATGCGACAGTCGTGAACATTTTGTGTTCCTTAAAAGAATGCTTATGTCATGCTTATATGTACATAGAAGAGACGAAAATTTATTTATTTATTTAATTTTTTTTTTTTTTTGTTTTGCTTTTTATTCGACTTCAAAACTATAGTTTTTTTCCCCTTTGCATATTAGTTCGTTTTCTTTATGATAACTGCTTTAGTGCTAAGTTTCTTGATCAATTTCTTCAACAACTTTTAATTAACCCGAAAAAATATGAGGGAAAGAAAAGATTTCTCTAAGCAAACGATGAAAATTATTTGATATTCGGAATAGAGTTATCAGTGGATCTAGATTTAAAAGTCTCTTATTAATCGGTGCAATTTTTTAGCTTCATCGAGTGAACAATCACTCAGAGGACGGCTCTTATTCGTGTAGTACAGTGACTGTCAGAAAGCAGAGCGAGGAGAAAGAGAAAGAAATAGGGAGATGATGGCCGTAGCTTAGTGGCTGTTGGTGCCTGATCGACAAGTGTTATGCCTCTATGCATCGACTAAACAGGTCAGCGTGACAGAAAACTCTATCCCGCTTAAGACCCGCGCAGCCCGCGAACACTGGCTTGGCAGTCGTGATTCCTACCTACTCAGCTACTCAGGCGGATAAGTGAGTAGTGTACAAAAGTTAACTTTTCAATCAAGGAGAAGGCACTCAAGTCCGCTTAACTTATCGTAAACCATTTGTGCATGACATACTAGAGCGTTTTAAAAGTGTTGTAGAAAAAAGTTCGAAAAAAAATAATTAAAATTTTTCAAGTTATGCCGCGCGTCGTTTTGAGAAATCATGTTTCGGGCAAAAGGCCTTTAAGGCGTTTGTCCGGTATTCTGAGTAATGTACAGGTCTTTGGCTTCTGGAGAATTAGTCGAATGACTTGTTAAGATTAATTTCTAAGACATATATAGACATTCCATTTCTCGCGAGGTGATAGGTTGTTGCAGTCCATCTACGAACCCGGATTTAATGGTTAAATACATTGCAGGAAGATTCATAAAAGTGCAGAAAGTAAGCAAAACTCTCTCTCTCTCTCTCTTCGTATCGACAATCTCTACCTTTCGCTTGTTCTTGGAAAAGAGAGAAAGAGAATACAGAGCTTCACGAGGTTTACGAACTTCAATCCAGAATAAAAATTTATATAAACATAAAACAGGAGATCGGAGATTGGAATGTCGCCGATAAACTTTTATGATGTAAAAGTGTTTGAGTGAATAATTTTTCGAACATTTTTGGAACTCTTCGCTAGTGCTTTATAATTTATCTGGCGAATGTAAGGGTTGGTGGGTATGTATTAATAGGCACTTACCTGACGTCAAGGGAAACGGATGGCTTTCACGACGATCAGGCCTATGCCTGTAGGGTGTACTGCTCGGTACTGCTTTCTCGTGACTTGTGCTCCTTTTTCAGGTTGTATTGATTTTATTTCTTCTATACTGTGTTTTTTATACGTGTAGCACAAAACGTGCGAAGAATTCAAGGGTAAGGTGCGTAGTGCGTAGTGCTAAAAAGAAAAAAAATGTACTAAATTTTCCTTACGAAAATCTCAGAAGTTCTTCTTAGTTTTTCCGTCCATTTTTTTTTTTTTTTTTCTTTCTCTTTCTACACTTTGATAAGACTTTAGGCTATCAAGTATAAGTTTTCGTGAATAAAAGTCAATAATTATTTAATAATTTTTTTTTTGTTTTTTTTTTTTTTTTTGTTTATTTCTTTATTTACTTATGTTTTCTGTTTCCATTTTTATCATTTTTTACATTATATGTAAGTTACAATGAAGTTTTTTTTGTTTTTGGAATTCTTTTCCGATTGTTTTATTTTTATAGATCTTTCATATTTCTATTTCATTATTATTTTATTATTTAATTCATTTTATTAATTTTTTTTTTATTATATCTCGATATACTACACATAATAAATAATAAATAGTCACTAATAATTTTTCGCTTTGTTAGTGTAAAAATGCTTTCTGATGAATTACATTAATTTCTCTTCAGGATACTTTCAGTCCTACCCACCACCCAAAACAGATCTAAAATTGTCCCCGTATTTATTCAAAGCGAATTAACTGTAAAAGTTCCCCTAAATGTTTTCGCGAGTTCTTTGCTACATTGAAAATATATAAATAATCTAAACCGAGGACTTAAATACGAAGTTAGGAAAAGTTTTGAGAGGCAGAGATGCTAGAGAGTTGTGCCCTCGCCCACCCCTTGCCCACCTTGCTTAAATTGCCGTTCATTTTAGACCTGAAAAGGTTCAAGATCGCATTGCGTTCGATGGCCTCGAATGGTTCATAGTTTCGGAATATGTTAAAATCGTATAAGCGAACATTCTGATACACGTGCACATGCGTTCTGCGTGGTACTTATTTTATTTTTATTAAGAGATTCGATAGATTACCATAAAGGGGATCTTTTCAAAGGCGGACTTCAGCTTCCTCTGCTACTTTTGAGTGTGGCAAACGCAATGTTTGTCTGACGATTCTTTCTACGATCTATTGATTTGGCGGCAAAAGCGCACGCACACATTTTCCATCAAATTTCTGATAATGCGTTAGCGATAATTAAGCAATCATCAGAATCATCTCGTCAAGTAAGTAACTGAATGTTTTCCACTTCGACGAATTATAAATTTCTCGTACTTGTGTGGCACAAATGTGTCGTAGAGTGTCGCGAGTGATTCCCCATTCTAAGGAATTATGCATTTCTTGCTAAATAATAAAATATTTTATGGCAAAAGTTTGGATAGCTTGCGGGTAAGGAAACGTATTCAACTAAAAAGAAAACGAATCGTTTATTATCATCAATTCGAGTTGAACCCAAGAAGACCTAACGTCAGTCACCAAACTCGTTTTCGGCTCAATGGCTTAAATGAAAAGCAATTTTGCCGAATTCGATCAATCCGGAAATTCGAAGTCTTATGTTTCAAATACCCATAGGAATGCATGATTCTAAAGTCTAGGGTCGTAGCTTAGGGTTTCGGGAAAACTAAAATTTTATGGGAAATGTTCCTAATAATAATAATAATAATAACAACAATAACAATAATACTAATGATGACTGTTAGCTGAAAATCTTACTCACGTTTATTGAACATCATGATAACGAAATGTCTTTAGCATACGACTAATCAAGAATTCAACGATTAGCTGTATTCTGAGTAACATCGTGGCGAGAGCCACGAACTCAAAGATCACTTTATCGTTGATGGTTTGCGTGGCTTAACAATTTTGTTTTATAGTAAAGTCAAATGTTGATGTATTTTATTGTGGGGGGGGTGTGGCAGTCCTTTGGAATATTGAGAATTGATATAAAGTCATAAAAATGATAATAGGAAACACACACATTGTTCTCGCTTGGGATTAGTGGCCGGTCGCAATCTTTTAATCTGTACAATAATGCTTTTGATATATATTTGATATGGGCGGGTGGTGGATATCCAAAATTCGCCCTAAGACGAATGTGGCTTTAGTTCACTTTTTCACTAATTTTATGTCTTGCTTTCTTCTTTTTGTAATTGTTTCATTTTTTATATTTTATTTATTTAATTATTTATTAATTTTTATTTTTATTTTTATTTTTTTTTTATTTATTTATTTTTTTTTTTTTACTATAAGATTATTTAGGATTATGTTGTTGGGTATGTTATCCTATTATGGATGCACCGTGAAATGAATGCTGATGGGAAGTAAGTAAAAGTAAACGAGACTATGCACAAGTACGTTAACTATTAATTTAAGGTTTAAATGTTTCTGTTTTTATTTTTTTATTTTTTATTTTTTATATTTTGTTTTTTTTTTTTTTGTTTTTTTTTTTGTTTTTTTTTTTGTTTTTTTGTTTGTATGAATGAAATCAGTTTGAAAAATTTCATCATATACAAGAAATTGCCACTAAGTGTATTTAAATACTGATTACATTAAATATTTTTTGTTTTTATTTATTTATTTTTTTGATAACAAAATTGCACATATAGAAATTTATTCATTTTAATAGTTATTTACAAGAGATTTACAAAAATTATATAATAATGTACAAAATATTAAAGAAAGAAACATAATCTTTGGTTTAGGAACTTAGATGCGCTCTCTATGTGTGTAGGATGTGTAAGGTTTTTTTTTAATTTTAATTTTAATTTTTTCCTCTTTTTTTTTTTTTTTTTTATTGTTTTCTTATTTAACATTTATCAACACTTATTTAGAAGAAATGGAGTTTTATGCTTTCGTTTACACTTTCAATAAATTAACTACGAGTTTCGATTTCCAATAATTTTACTAAATTTTCCTTTGATAAAAAAAGTTTACATTTATTTACAAAAGTTTTATTTACACTGCTTTCAAACGAACTCTCGACTAATATCGTTTTATACATATTTTATATATATATATGTATACATATATATATGTATATACGTGTATGTATATACATATCTATATACATATATATATATATATATATATATATATATATATATATTATATATATATTATATATATATATATATATTAGATTCATTCATATATATATTAGATTCATTTCATTATCATTATTCCCTTTTACTTCATTTGAGACGCTTTCCATCCTGTAATTATTCAGTAAAGTGCTTGCTCTCTGTTTCCTCAGGAGTGATAGTAGCCTCTGAGGCTTCTGTCTTATAAGACTAGAGGACAGCCGAGCCGCACCATAACACCTGACCTCAATATGGTCGCCAAACACTGCCCCCATTATCAGTTGGATTGTGATGACCGCGATGTACGGCCAAAGCGGCTACTTGCCTATTAGTGTTGCCATCCTCGATGTTACGCACGGAAGCACCACAATTACCCAATAAAGTGAGATCGCCATGATGTGTCACCCCACCGCCGGACATAATGTTATGCTGTTGCCTAACACCGACGTTACTAATGTGATCCATAACGCTCTGCAGTTCGCCGTGTACCGTAGAATTTGGCGATGTGTGCGAGGGTAAAGCGTGCGAATGAAAACTGTGTGACTGATTGGCAGCAGTATACAATTGGGAGTATAGTAAGCTCGCTGGCAAAACCGGATATAAAGAACCATTACATCCAGCTCCAGTCGCCCCGGCATGACCGCCACTTACGCCGCCTACCCCGGCTCCCGCACCACTTCCATATGCTGCCGCAGCGTTTTGCGTTTGATTAACGATACCGCTGAAGTTTTGATTTGCACCCACTAAAGAGTTGTTATTAGCCGATCCTGTCGACCCGGCACCATTACTATTACCTGTACCGTTAGTGGCACTATTGCCATTCGTGCCACCCAAATTTGGCGTATTGGTAGATAGCAAATCCTCTTGTACCGGCGATTCGGCCTGCGATGAATCACTCAAACTACGCGGACCAGTTTGACTTGAGTGCACATTGTAATCATTGTTCGAGTTGGTGTGATAGCGTGGTACTAATATAGAATTTGTACCTGCTCCAGTGCTGCCACCATTTACCGTTGATGAAATTGACGTTTGTCCACTAGAACCGAGCAAACTGTGATGTGTCATTTGGCCCGTGGTTGAGCCGACCAGATTACTTAAATGCTGATCTAAATCCGTAGCCGTCGAGTCCGGTAACACTATTTAAAGTGTTATTTGGAATAGAAAAATTCCTAATAAGAAATTAATTTTATTTATTACTTACTCGGTACGCAATCTCTTTGCGAGCTACCGCCACCGGTAAAATCTTGATTGTTAGTTTGATCGTTGGAGGAACAAGTGAAGCCCAAAGCAGGATTATTAAACTGAGCCGAAGTTGGGGTAGTGCATGACGATAAACCACTACCAGCTAAATAAGGTGAATAAGCGCTAGCCGAACCATAACCCCAATGAGTATTACCGGCACCTAAACCAAATTGTGACACATCTGCATGCGTTATATGTGAAGGATAATATAATTTTTATTTTATCTAAAATTCTAGAATATCCACCACCACGATTTTTGTCGTTGCAGAAAACATTTCGTGTGTCAGTTAAGTTATTAATTTTTTCACATAAGCAAATTTATCTGAAAAAACGTACCAAGGTTGTCCAATACACCATTCATTGCTTGCTTTCTACTTATTTTGCATTTATTTCAGAGCAACATTATCGACGAGTTGAAGTCATTTCTCTACCCAATCTCAAGTTCTGCTTATCATCAGACATCAACGCTTGGGTTTACAGAATAAAAGTTTGCATTGCGAAAATAACTTCACTACGTTCCGTAACTTAATACGGGACAATTTCTATTTCCCAAAGGTATAGAAAGCTTAGCTGGCCATACAAAGAGCAGTAGTGTTAGTCTGGGAAGGATCAAGCGGGGCTGCTTACAAAACAAGAGACCACAATAATCTCAAGGAGCTAAATAAATAATAGCTAAGACCATCTATGTGATCTGATTTTTATCTGCGAGCCCTTGTGGATCTCGTGCACGGCAGTAGGAAAGTAACAGAAAGGAAGTGCTAGGAAAGTAGATGATTGATGATGACTACATTTATGGACATATGCTCTAAGTCCTCGAAGGTTATGCTGAATATTTAAAGCGATCGCACCAAAAAAAGAGAGCATAGACAAGTTTTTTCTTGACAAGAACCAAATCGTTCGTATCCATCACGTTTGTGTTAAAAAAAGTAGTGTGCAAAAGCTATGAACAAACACTTTTCATAAATTTTATGTACCGCCTGTGGAGATGAGAAGTTTTTTGTAGACGCTTAGACTCACGGGTTATATGTGTATTACTACCACCTAAAGATGCAGCTCCGGGCATCCGCAAAGGTGCGAACGTTTGCAACACTCAAAAGCAAGCTTCGGACAACCTACGAAATATATATATGTATACATATATATGCTTGAACAGTCTTAAATTTTGACTCGAACAAGGAATGTCCATCTGTCTGTTTCTGTAAATATTTGTGGGAAACGTTCGCCTTTGCATTACTACTGCTACTCTGCAACAAATACATGCAGCGGATACACAAAATAATATAAACCCTACACAATAAAATATTCTTGTGTGTCATGTTGGCAGCATTGCTTCCAGCTAAATATGCGCCGTGTATGTATTGCACAGCTCTGCGACGGTCAAAACCAGCGATCAACGAATTATGTGATCTCTCAGACTTCGAAAGATTGGAATATTTTTGGTGGTCGTTTTGCGAGATGAATTAAAGCTTTTGGTAACTATTCAGACACTCTACGAATCTATTCCACGAAAATATTCCGCCGCTCTACAAGAAACTGGTGGCCGAGTGTCTTATTAAAATATGCATTTTTTGTATACGTCAGATGTTCATATTGGTTCCGCCATCTCTCCTATTTTCTATGGATGAGTACATAGAGACTGCGTAGAAATGCAATATATTAACCATGTCCGTCCAAGCTGATAGATTGTTAAAAGTTCGTTTTTTTTTGTTTTTTTTTTTTTATAATAAAGATGGCGGGTCTAAAGGATTCGCCCAAAGACGTATATCATCGCTTTTTTAAAGCGGTAATCACAAATTTTGTTTTTCTTTTTGATCGTCTTAAACAAACAAAGGTTGTATGGAAGATCAAATTCTTGATGTGGTTAAAGCGGTCAAATTTTGGATTTTTTAATAACTTAGAACCGTTATTACCGAGATTACTTCCGATATTCATCGCGTTTGCCTTATAACTCGTTGCATGCACATTCCTCGCCCTTTTCATCTCGAATTGATTGATGGTGAAATTTTTAGATATCGCTTTGTATCATCACTCTCTGATGAAGTCGACACCATACTTTCACACGCACCAGCAACGGATGGGCCAACATATTGAAAATACCCAGAAAGCGGCTTCGGAGGCCCCATCAAACACTTATGTTCTTGATCAGCCGCGAATTGTGAATTGAACTCGTTTATGTTATCTGTGTTTTATGCTAAACATTTTTTTTTTTTTTTTGTCAATATCGCGACTTCAAGTTGGCAAAAACACTAGTAGTTTCTACGAGTAAGTCGACATCGAAAATTGATTTACAATAGAATGCAAGCTGAGAGCTGAGGGCAATGAAAACATTTAGTTCTTTGGGTGATCACACAGTGTGTGTGTGTCTATCGAAAATATCGATCACAATTCGCCTAACTCGTGTGTGAGTGTTTTCTGCATTTTTTTTTTTTTTTCTTTCAGAAAAAGGTGAGGGGTATAAAAGCCTTTTTAAGTCAATATTTTGAAAAAGCCGTACGCGCTTCACCCGGTCTTGCACAAGATATAAAAGATCTTTTTAACATAAAATATTGCGATTTCTAAACATGATTGGATCTATACACGATATATATATGTACATATATATGTATATATTTTTTTCTTTTTTTGCTCATGGGCATCTGCGTTCTCATTGTCGCTTTAAGAGATTGTAAAAGTGAAAGCTCAATGACCTGCAATCGTATGTGAACTGTTCGTTCGAATATAGCGGTCAGTCTTTTGTAAATAAACTCGAGAAACGACTACCGAGAATTTCGTGCTCAGAAAGTGGTTTTATTCTTTCTTCTTTAACGGATGATATTCCTGATGACTGGTAGGCGATTATGAAACGAAACTCAGGTCAAAAAGTGAAAAACTTTTTCTTGCAAAGAAATTTCGATTAGCTTTGCCTTCCAGCCGTCGTGAGCTGTTCTCTATTTTGTTCATCATGTTTTATGACAAGCGGAGGGTGTGTTACCCGGGCATAAGTAATAGAGAGGATTGTCGTCTTACAAAATACCGCCTGATCACAGTAGCGTTGTAAAGGCAAAGCAAGGCTTGAATTGATTGATTTTTTGCTTCTTGAAATAATTTTTAATAATAACTTTTGATCCTTTTCTGATCTGTTGTTTCTATTTATTGTAATCGTTTCACTGAACTCTCTTCTCTTTCTTGTTCGGCTCTTTTAGTTAAGCGATTTTTTTTTTTTTTTTTTTATTAAGAAGTTTCGCATCCACTCTTTCAAAATCTTGAAAGCTGCGGTTTATCGTTTTTCGTGTGGTGACTATTCTCAATTCGGTCTTAGCCGAATATAAGATTTACTTATATGTATATAACGAGATGAAAGATTAGTGCATACATATACGAAATGCATATGAATGAATGAATGAATGAATGAATGAATGAATGAATAGTTTCTTGGAAAATTTTCGCTTTTCTCTATGACTTATGATTAATTAAATATTTTTATAAAATGTAAAAATGAAAATCAAAATTTATTCACAAACATATATTTATAATGGCGTTTAAATATTTTATTAAGCCGTCCCGTGCGACTTAATTACACGAACATATGTATATCTATACATATATATGTTTATATATATATATATATATATATATGTGTGTATATATATATATATATGCATATATGAAATAAGTAAAAGTTATATATATTTTATTAATTTCACATTTTTAAATGACAACCGTGCAATGAAAGTGTGTACACATATGCATACGCATATATCGTGTAGTGGTGCAGTCGTGCAATTGTGCAGTCGATACATGCAAGCGTTATACCCATCATAGCGATAAACGTATATTTTGCAACAACAATAACAATAATAACAACAATAATAACAACAATAACAATAACAACAACAACAATAACAACAACATGTTTATGTAAAAATGTATGAATGTAAAAATCACAACATTTAACAAAATATGGCTAAAAATGCGTCAACACACACACACACACACACACACACACACACACACACACATACACAAACACATGCATTTTAGTTAAACGTAGAATACGCACGCTGCCATTTATTGTATGGCATTCATACTCTTACGCATATAGATTGCGAACACTCGTATATGTGTACACGATATAGACATAACAAAATGCCCGGTTTTGTTTTGTTACGTTGTGTTACGGTGTGCTATGTTACGAAGTGTTGTGTTGTGTTGTGTTGTGTTGTGTTGGTAAAAAAAACCACATAATTAAAGGAGGTAGAAATGTTTAAGCCAATAGCATTAATAAAGCCGCCACAAAATCAATATTCGCCATTTAAAGAGTACCGCGCGCTTATAAAAACTAATTAATAATTTCCGAATGGTCTATTAATTAAGCCTAATTATTATATATATAAAATATATACAATCTGATAAACATGCATAACATATTTATATACAGCGACAATATTACACAGATTTATCCAATATGCATATATATATATATATATATATATATATATAATATGTATATACATACATACAGACATACAGACATCATATATATATATATATATATATATATATATATATGTATGTCTGTCATATATATATATATATATATATATATATATGTATGTCTGTATCAACATCAACGGTAACATGAAAATTTTAAAAACATTTTTATCATCATATTCAGTTTATGTAAGGCATCGTCGTCGCCTGTTGGATGGTTAGAGTCCGATGCACACACGTTTTCGGTTGCACAATCTTCCACAACGTCCCATATGATAAACTTTTAAAACGAGCCCGTAATTGTTTGGTTAACATAGAAGGGCCAAAGAGAAGAAGGCCGAATACCAAACGGGAATATTTTTAATGCAATGAATCAATAGTTAACATGTGTTACATGCACGCATTTTACGCTTGAGAGTTTATATGCGTTTGCTATCTAAAATTTATATTTAGAGTTTTGAAAATCAAAAAAAAAGTATATCGCACAACCCACTGCACATTAAACTTGCTCTTATAATATTTTTATTTATTTATTTATTTATTATTTTTCTTTTTTCCTTTTTCTTTTTTTTTTTTTTTCCTATTTTACATTAATTTTATTATATCTATATACATATATATATATATATATATATATATATATACGCGTGAGGTTATAAAAATATGCAAACATTTCATATACGCATGCATACATGGTTAGGTAGGTATGCGTTAGCTGGGTACGCGCGCAAACATACGTTGTGTACTTTGAATGCAATCAGTAGCCAAACCCGCATAATGATTGCCACTCGTTTACACTTAAATCTTTCTAAATACACGCCATGTTGGCATAATTAGCGGCCCATATTTATTCAAAATTCTGCCGTTTGCTTATACGTCTCTTACAGACAATTCACACATAGGTGAACGTTGGACAGGTGCATAAGACATGCGTTCTATATCCAACTTCAACTTAATACCTATAGAGGGAACACTATGTAAATTTGTCGTTTCTCTGTTACTAGTGTAACTGAGTGTGCACGCACACTTACACATATATAAATCGTGCACGCCATTCCATTTTAACTTGGAATCGCATCCACGTAATATGTTTTGAGTTAATTGAATCAGCTCAGGAGCAACTTTTACTTTTCGCCCCCAATGATTTGAGTTGAGATCTGCTTCGATTTTTGTCAAGTAAAAAATTTGTTTTTTTTTTAATGAACAGAAAATCTTTGTAAACAATAAAAAAAAAAAAGTTTTATATATAAAAAATGTTTTATATACACTTAACGAGTCAAACTATTAGGGTGTTGGGAAAGTCATTTCGTTTTATTTGTTTTTTTTTTTTGGTCAAAAGGAAAGATAATTTTTTTATAATCGCTAAAGATATTATTATGAATGATCGCATTCGATAAATATAATCTCTCAGTAATCTTGCGAATCATTATTTGTCGGTTTGCATCACTTAATCCCTTTACTTTGTCTTCTTCAGCTTCTTCAGTGATCTTCTAGAACGTGATACGTCTGCAATATCAAAATTGTCGGATCGAAATTTTGTAAACCAGTTACGCACACAGGCGCACGCCTTCGGTCAATACATCTTCTTCATACACACACATACATTTTTCTCTCTCTTGATTATCATTTTTAGTTTATCGATAGCAAAAAACCAAAATTTTCCCGGATTTTGTTGCTGCGGTATTTCCATAGGCAATCAGGCTTCAAGGAAAAGCTATTTCACAGAATCAAATAAACCACAACAAAAAAAAAAAATATATATTTTGTTCTGAAAACGTTTATATCATCAATTTTCTAGCTGTAACTGAGTGCGCATGTGTGCGCAGCTGAGTAGGCAAAAGATCGCAACTAGGAACTCAATGGTCGCGGGTTTTCAAATCTCGTAAGTGCGGTAGAGTTTTCAAGATTTCGAACAAAAAATTTCTTTTGGGAATTTTTCACGAAAACGATCAGACAGCTGATCGTTCCGCATTGAACAGGTAGTTGGTTATAAAATATCCTTAAAATCGATCGAGTAAGGAAGTAATGAATGTTGCAAAACGCATACGTTACTTAACAGCAACTTGGAGTTGAGTGTCTTCACGTGCGTTAAATGAAATTTTTTTTTTTTCAAATTTCGATATTATTAAGGATCTGTCTGATGATTACATGAATTTATCCCTCCATGGAAATTATGTGTATAATGATAAACGCTGATACATACACATTCATATAAGTATTTTATTATTTTCATAACACATAACACATTCATTGTGAGTACATTTGCTTTCAAAAATATTTAATAAATTTAAAGCAAACACGTTTTTGCGTAAATAATTCGCCGGCACTTGTTTCTGCATTTTATTTTTATACTCATTACCGAGGGATGAGAGCTGTATTCGTTTCTTCTATTTTCTTGAATCGCAACATATTCTAAATCGATTCAAGCATGTTCGTCTGTCTGTCTGTCTGTCTGTCTGTCTGTAGGTGACGAATTTTCCATGAAGACCGAGGCTCCTCCCGACGCTCACTGACGTCGCAATATGTGTGTGCTGCACATTATTTAATGATATTAAAGTTTATTTCCATTTTAAGTTGGAATCGCATCCACGTGCTATGTTGATTTAATGTGAATCAGCTCAGAAGCAACTTTCACTTTTCGCCCCCAATGATTTGAGTTGAGACCTGCCAGCCTCTTGGCCAGTCTATGAAGACAGATTGCAACATGTAGTGCTACCTTCGCTAAGTAAACGTCAGTTTTCATCGTAAAAGTTTCCATCTTAGTTAAGCTAAAAAATGCAATTACGGAGTAGTATATGTAAAGCTCCGACGTATTCTTTGAACGAAGATAAAAGTGGTAAAAATTATTTTCAATATTTTCTATACCAATACACTTTCTCCTAAACAACTAAATACAATTTTATCCGCCCAAAGTAATGCGACTGGAAGTTGCTTTAAGCCCAACTCCCTAAGCCCAAGCATTTGCTGAGCAAGTGGCGGCACACATTTGATTTGATATTCATAAAGCTGAGGAAAATGCTTCGTGTTATGTATTAATTATTTTTTCATATTCCTACAGATTAAACGAACGGATGCCCGCGTTTGTCTACTTTCGAATACTCCGCAAGCTAATCACATCTGAGAGATGCACAGAACAACAGAAAACGAAAAGTGTATTCTTAAGGGATCGTAGTATTCTTACTGAATTTTTACATGATCTTTGGAAAATATTTTCATAAAGTTTAGATTGACTTTAGTTACATTGTGGGTAGTTTTCAATGCAAAAATGAATGAACTCAGTGGTTGGTTGTCCCTCATTCCGCACACTAATCTCATCGTAAAGGAATATCTTGTCACATTATTGTCTTAGATATTATTTTATATTATTATTTTCGGATGTGTTACGTGCTTACTTAAGCGTATTCATACGTAACGTAACTTTACCTTATTAAAATTCATTCAGTGATATTCTATTATTAACGCAATCAATAACAATTTATTTCCGAATTATATAGCGGTTTGAGTTTTTCTAAGAGATGGCATTAGTACGACTGTGACAATCTATCAAACTGCTGTTTCGCTACATCAAAAAACCACATTTAAGAGATATGATGCGGTACAAGTTATCTCTCTGATGTACTTATTATACAAAATGGTTGTTCAAAGTTTTGAATAAGACGTGTCCTGGGCCAAAAGAAAATTGCTTGGCCAAAAGAAAAAAAAAAAAACGTCCTTTTGTCTTGAATCGTAGCGAATGATGAAAAACGAACAGAACGCGATATTCGTGGCGAAAACACACGAAACGAGTTACAGAGGAAGTAAATATTGTCGGCAACTTCGCTTATTAGGATTAGTGGAGAACACGTTATGCGTGCCCTTCATTCCTACTGTCAACAATAATCAATGTATTTGATTACAACGTTATAGGTTTCCCGGCTTCGTAAAGCAAAGCTTGTACAAGCAACGTTGGCAACAGTAAACTGAAATCAGCTGCCGCCTCAGACATTTTTCCTTCTGCTTAATATCTCTTTCAAAGAATGTCTTATCACTTCTCTGATTGATGTTCGCATTCTTATCAATGTATCCAAAAAAAAATTCGAGGTTCCGTAGGAAATACATCCTCAAAGGAGATGCACTTGCACTTTCGGCAAGGATCTCATATCCTATCAAGAGGACGTGTAACTAGCCCTGGAAAATATTCTCAAGAAAATACTTGACGTTCGTTATTCATAAAAAAAAAAAATAAATAAATAAATAAAAAAATCGCTTATCATACTTTTCGAGTTAAGACTAGTGTTGGTGAAAAAGTTCTCTCAGATCTTATTCTTGATTAAAAGATTTTATTTATTTTTTCTCTCTTTTACTCGATGTTTTCTTTTTTTTTTTTTCTATTATTGCCAATTGTCTTAATTGCAAAGCATAAAGACATTTCACAAAAGCCATTGAAAATGTACAGCGGGTTCAAGTAGAATTTCTTCTCCTATTCGCAAAATTCTTCACGAATTATCCTCTACGCAGCTGATAGTTTAGTAGAAAATAATTCAAAGCGAATCGGCTTTAATATAATAATAATTTTATTGGAAAAAGGGAAAGAGGAAGAGAGAAAGAAAGAGTGAAGAATGGCAAAATGAAAAATTAATGTCGATGTGGATGTTGAAAAATAGAAGTTTAGTCAGTTCGAAAAGCTCTTCTTTTCTCCCGGTAGTCCCGGTAGTGAAGGATTATTTTTAAAAAAATCCAAACCCTCAAAAATGTCCATTAAAGTTCTAGATCAATTCCATCATTCATTTGCGGACTGCAGAGTTTTTTTTTTTGTTATTTTCGTAACAATGGAAAAATTCGCGATTCGTATGTTGTGGGTTTTGATGAGGAAAAAATGCCGCTCAACCTCAGCGATGGTTTGAAAAATATTAAAGCAACACTTCTCCTACGAAAGCAACAATTTATCGATATTCTGCTGAGCTACGGACACCGAAAACAGCGAATGCGGTGAACACTTAAAATGCAGGCTGCAACAGAAAATATTGAAAAAGTACTGAAAATTATTTTCGATAATTAAAAACCAAAATTGCAACCGATATGATGAATGATATCAAAAGACAATGTATTCACTATTTTAACGGCTTACGGGAAATTGTTTTTCCAAATGGCTACAGCATTCGATACTCATACTCGAATAAATGTGTCGTGACCCAAGTCAATGAACACAAGGGCGAAATTGCATAAATCCCAGAATGAATTGCTACCCTATTCACCCTATTCTCCAGAGACGGCTGCCTGTTCTGTAAATCTCCATAGGATGCTCCGGGGAGAAAGGGAGAAGGTTTTTGATCAAATTATCAGATCTTTGCACAAAATGAAAACAAGTTTTTCGAGTTTGGGGAAATTATTCTATAGAAAAGAGATTGCAATGTCCGCTTATATTACTTATCTCTCTATAAAATTCGATTTTTACAAAAAAAAAAATTGTGTTTTTTTTTTTTTGTTGCTCATTTAAGCCTCCCCATTAGCTATGCTCGATCTGTTCTTCCGGTTTTGCGTAGCAAAAAAAAAATAAAAAATAAATAAATAAAAAAAGCAAACAAAAGCGCATCACAAATACCGTAAAGTATAAAAATGTTTACGGATCGGATCTCGTCTTTACTAATCTATATGATATGTTCTTAGGGTAAAGCCAGAGCCAACTATCACTGGCTTTGCAAGGAATTCAAAAAACGCGAAACAAAAAAAAAACAGAAAACAGAAAACAGAAAGCAAAAAAAGCAAACCCGTGACGCCAATTGAACAGACAAAGACTACATGTTTCTATTATAATTCATAATTTGCAATTAAAGCAGTCTCCTGGGTGTAGGAAAATGCAATTCATTAGTGAGTTGCTGTTGTTAATGCTCCGTTATGCGCTACTGTTCTTGCCCACATAATAATAAACGGTTGATGTTTATGACATTAATTTAATGCATATTTTCAGAGCAATAATTTAATTTTTTTATTTAAAAAAAATATTAAAATAAAGAAAAAAGAGCAGTAAATAAATAAAATTATAAAAAATAAACCGTACATGCCTGCAACAATCATAACGGAGGTAATTTATTGTATTTATGCATCTATTATTTATGAACTGAATCAAGAAAAATAAAAAAAAAAAATAAAATAAAAATAAAAATAAGTAAAAAAAAAAAAAACAAAAAAGTTACAAAACAAAAAAAGACCATTACATACATGTATACATATATATATATACATATATATATATATATATACGAATATGTATATAAACATTTTATATAAAATGAAAGTAAATAAATTTTATATTTATATATGTATATATATACATATATATCAATGCATATATATATATATAGATGTTCACATATTTATATATTATAATGGTTGAACCTAATTGTGAACCGTAGAGCATCGAGTTGATAGTTTTACCACTATTTTGAGGATTGTGTAAACACTGGTTAAATAAAGTGGCCAACAGTATAAATATCATTCACAAATACATATATATATATATATATATATATATATATAATTTACTAGACACAAATATAAACATATACATATGCATACATAAACAATTAAGCAAACAACTAGTTAATAAAATGATTATATTGCGATATAAAAAACAAAAAAGTAATTATGTACGGCTTTTACCGAATCGCTTAATACTCATCATCTACATTAATTCATGTTAAAAGTATCAGACCTTTGCAATCTTACTGAAATCTCATGTTGAACCGATTATTTACATAGCGCACTGTACATGAATTAATATAAAATTATTTAAACTTTAATTAGCACACACATAAAATCTTCATAACGAGTAGAATAACCGTCGAATTAACTGTCTGATGAGTAACTGCTTACCGGATAGATGGCAATTTATCACAGATTTCCATTTTCATTCGTCTTTCAGATATTACTTAATCTCTCTCTCCCGCTCTCTCTCTCTCTCTCTCTACTCGCTCTATAGTAGTAGAAGTACATTTTATTCATCATGTTTATCATGAAGGGTTCGAAAGACTTTGTAAAACCACTCATATGTAGGGATAATATCAAATTTTCACTGTAACGTGTGAGGCATTACGTAGCTCTCCTGGGTAGATAATCCGTTATTATATACATACATATATATGAATGAATGAACTCTACGATGTCCCGCACCTGCTTACAGCCTGTGCAGTAAAGAAAACCTCTTCTGATGGATTGATTCCCTTGATGTTCTTTTTGGTCAGTTCGTCTTACAACCTATAAAGGAAAGCAGACCTCTTCCAATAGATTGCCTGGGTGTTCTTTTTGGTCAGTTCGTCTTACAACCTGTAAAGGAAAGCAGACCTCTTCCAATAGATTGGCTGGGTGTTCTTTTTAATCAGTTCGTCTTACAACTTGTAAAGGAAAGCAGACCTCTTCCAATAGATTGGCTGGGTGTTCTTTTTGGTCATTTGGTCTTACAACCTATAAAGGAAAGCAGACCTCTTCCAATAGATTGGCTGGGTGTTCTTTTTGGTCAGTTCGTCTTACAACTTGTAAAGGAAAGCAGACCTCTTCCAATCGATTGCCTGGGTGTTCTTTTTAATCAGTTCGTCTTACAACTTGTAAAGGGAAAAAGATCTTTTCCGATAGATTCCCTTGGTGTTTTTATGTTCTATTCCTCGCCCTAAAAGATCTCAGGTAAAGTATGCCTAACTAAGGCATACATACATACAGTGTATTACCCAAACAACTTTAGTACATTAGTCAATCATGAAAGTCGAGCTGTCGATATTTATTGATCGCGAGCTATAGACAATAGAGAAGATTGATTATCAGAATAAATTTGATGAAATATTTTTTTCCATATAAAACACTTTTCATCATTGACTTAAGCATTAATTATAATGAAATTTTTCAGTGTAGGAAACTGAACTACTATAGCAAAGGGCTATGGAAAGCAGAGAGTCCGTCAGCTTTAACTTTTCGCTTGGAACTTGAACTTAAGACGATAAGTTCTTATGACAACGTATACGTATACGCAAAAGTTCGCATTTCCACCGTCTGATCTTTTCTCAGAAAAAGCGTTCATATTACAAATTTCTTGTAATCAGTCCGTCAGCCATTCCGGCATACATTCCTCATAGACCGAAGTGCTCTTAGAATTGTACGATTGTGAAATTTTATATGCCCTATAACGGCGGCGATAAACAACATTATAAAAATGCATAAAAAGAAAAAATATTAAAACTTTTTTTTTTGTTTATTTAATTTTTTTCTTCTTTTTTTTTTTGTGAATTTCAAAGCTGAACCACATTTCATAAGAGTTATAAGCGAATTGTATTAACGCGATATTAAAAGATCATAACTTAAAAAGAAATTTTTTTGCGTATCAACTATGAAATTTTGTTAAAAAAAAAAACAAAAACAAAAACAAATACACTCATGCATATATATATATATATATATACGTATTCCGATAATATTTACGATTTTTTGTTTTAATGAAAAAAAAAAAAAAGATAAAAAGAGAAAAAGAAAAAAAAAAATGAAATTTAACCACAAAATTTTTTGGTTATACTAAAAGCGAGATTTATCGAAACCATCACACACCTTCACATGCACAAAAACTTTCAAAGCAATGCAGAGCATACGGTGAAGGGTGAAAATCGCAAACAAAATAAAAATAGAAAAAAATCACTTTAAAAAACTAATCGTTTTTGTGGATTTTATGCGGTTTTTTGACGTTCGATTTGTGGTGTCTAGCCGAGAGGGTTGCTATGTATATAAACGTATTAAAAAAAAAATAAAAATAATAATATTTTTTTTTTGTTTGTCAAAATTTTCAAATAAAAAGATTTAATTAGATGCATTTGTAGCAATTAATGTTAATGTAAAATGTTTTTTGGAAAGAATATTTTTTTTTATTTAAAATAAAAAAAAAAAAAAAACAAAAACAGAAATCATTTAATTTCCTTTTACATGCGAATACGAATAAACTTCAACACTAATACTTACTCTGACAATTGCCGATGGGTGGCATACGAAATCCTGATAAGGGATCCGTTGAAAAATGAAACGGTCGTTGCCCAAAAGCAAAATGAAATTGTTGTTGTTGTCCTAAAATTGATAACACTATGTTTTCAGTGCTTTTTTAATTTTCTGCTCTTAACTAAAAGGATGATATGATTATGTTTGCTTCAAATGAATAAATATTTATGATAATATACACACACACTTAAGTGTGTGCTTGTGTCTGTTGGTGTGTGTGTGTCTGTATGTGTGTATGCACATATATGTATATAGTAATGCGAGTGTATGCATTTTATTGCTCACTTGTACGATTAAACGAAAAAAATGAAAAAAGATTTTCTTCACATTTTGTAATCAAATATTTGGCTACAAAATCCTTGTAATGATTTCCTGTTTCGATTGATTACCGTTACAGTTTTTTTTTGCGATATTTTTTTATACTTTCAGTTTGCAAACTTTGCTTTTTGGCCATCGAACTGAATTTCTATTTTTTTTTTTTTTAATTCTCTTATTTTCATTTTATGTAAACTTGTTATGAAAGCTCTTGTTGCTCTATCGGCAGATTAGGGTATAATTAAAGCGATAAAGGCACGTTTTGAATGGTGGTGGCGGAAAACAACGCGAATCAATCGAAATCTTGAAAACAAAGCTCAGTTGGTGGCTGTCTTTAAGGAAAATCTCTATGTTACCAACGCACGCTTTATTTAGTTGAACGCTATTCAACTACGACTGTGTGTGTGTGTGTAGATGGTAAAGTGGTTCGCTATTTTCTGGGGTTATTCCTAAAGTTTATGCTATAGTTAGGGTATTTGGCTAAAAATTGAACAGTCACTAGAGAAGCTTCTATAAAACCATGCATTGGGCCAAAAATAAAAAATAAAAATAATAATAAAGCGGATCTCAAAGGACATCAAATTAAACAGATTTACTACTAGTTGATAACCATTTTACATATTTTGAAACCCCGTGATCTCAAATAACACACACACATACACGCACACAACAGGAGTGCAGCAATCGCATTACGAAAGAACGACGCATGGCAGGTGAACGTGCGCTCTTATATCAAACTTAGTGCAATGGGTCGATAGAACCCACGGCGCCACAAAAATTATCATCTCACGCAATTTCCTAGTGGCCATGGATGCTTGCGGACGTATTTGTCCAGATTGGGACACGACTGCTTACCGTTGCGTCGGAGGTGCATACAAAGTGGAAGAGGACGCTCAGCAATATTTCGCTGTAAAAGGTTCGAGCGAGGACAGTCTCAAAGCAATCCGGGAAGTATAGTAGACGATATGATTGGCATCAGGCATATTTGGATTCGTTTCAAGAATGCTCCTTGAACAGCGACATTTAGACTAGCAGCGGGCGGAGAGAGAAAGTAGTGGAATCCAGGAAGGGAATTCAGGAATAGGTATAAATACCCTATACCGACCTACAGCCATTCATAGAGCGGCCTTTCAAAATAAGTCGTCATCGGGTTTTCAATAGTGTACGTCCTCGAGTCGAAACCTGTACCTGTCTGTGTGTCAAATTTCATCAAAATATCTCAAAAGTTGCTGCCTATAGGTCGAACACCAGAACACAAGACGGATAGACGGGCAGACAAGCTTGTATTGATTCAGAAAATGATTCTGAATCGATCGGTATAATAAACGGCGGCATTATTTTATACTTTTTGTATACGATCTTAACTATTAACAGTTTTCAGGGCATAGAGAGGCCTTTGCCATGATGTACTATGTCAGACGTTGAATGATGAGATACAACAACAATTTTTGCTGGTGCTTAAAACCGAGTGTCCATAATAACCAGTTTTGGTTAACATGCAAATGTTTTGCAAAAATTCGACCCTTTAGCAACTGATGTTTTATGTTACTATTCCAGTTACTCACGATTGCCAAGTCGATGTTCGCGAGTTCGAACATGACCGATGTTGTAGGATCTGCACAAAACTGGAAAAAATTGGCCACGCCTACCCAATATTATGGTGTATTAAAACTTAATTTTTTTTCAATACCTCTATAAGGTGCAGCTTCAACAAGCTTCAAAAACCCCAATAAAGTATATAAATTGTTGGTCAGTTTCAAATTTGGAATACACTTAAACATGTCCATCCGTCTGTGTGTACACACAGCGCAACTGTGGAGTAATTCTCCCGTTGGCGAAAATGAATATATCGCCTACGAGTTTGCAAAAGCATTTGGAAGTAATGTAAACTTGTCCAAGGACACGCCTACAACGCCCACACGCCCTTGCGACAAAACCTTTTATTTTGGAAATAGAAAAACTCAGCCGCGCCTTCTGCTTATGAGCGTAGAGCATGAAAATTTAGTTCTCTTACATTTTTTTGTCTTTTCTAGGGTCAGAGTGCTAAAGGGTATAAAAGATTCGATCACGATCGCATATATATATATATGTATATATATGTATATATATATATGTATATATATGTATATATATATATGTATATATATGTATATATATATATGTATATGTATTTTCTTAATTGTTTTTCTTGTTTTGTTCGTTTCGCGATTCAATTCAATTATATTCAGTTTTCCTAAACTTGTTGACAAGCAATGTTGCAATGTTTTATAAGAATAAAAGGGAAAACTTGAAAATATCGATCGTTGAGCTTGGCATTGCATTAAAGTTTTTGAAAACTTATTTTGTGCGAAGAACGTATACATAGATTTAATCCGCATCTTTAACCGCATCTAAATGTTTCTAAATGTTTCACTGACTGCGTGCACTAAACTACAATAAAAATGTGTCCTTTTTAAACACACACACACACACACACACACTTAAATGCTTCATTAAAATATAATAACCCTTTGTCTGACAATGTAAACTTTTCTCATTTTTTTCCCAAAAGAAAGGCACAACAAATAACTACTACTGCTACTGCTACTACTACTACTACTACTACTACTACTACTACTACTACTACTACTACTACTACTGCTACTACTGCGGCGGCTGCTGGTGATGCTGCTGCTGCTACTGTGAAAGAAAACTTTTAAATGAAAGCGAAGCGTATGGAAAATTGTAATGAAATGAGGAAACAGGAGAAGATGAGAAATTAAATATAAAGTAGATATGTGTGTATGTGTTTGTGTGTGTATATAGACGTATATACAAATGTTATAAATCATTTTGTGGATTGTGTGAAAGTAAAGAATGGAAAGTTGAGTTAAATGAAAATCCTGTTACATTTTGTTGTTTTATTTATATGCTAAAGAAAGGATTGGAGACTGACAAACGCACACGCACGCACGCACGCACGCACGCAAGCAAGCAAGCAAGCAAGCACGCACGCACATACGGATACTTATATAGGCAAATACGGAGACAGATAGATAAACGAATACATACATACACACACACACACACATATACACACTACGTACAGAGAGTATTTAACATATGCAAAGTAAAATATTTGCATGCTTATAAATATTTAGTAAAAATGGACTTTTGTTATCCTTCTGCATACATACATACATACATACATACATACATACATACATACATATATACGTACATACATATATACATATAGAAATAGGTGTATGTGCGTTTGTATGCTTGCGAAATAACAGTTTAACTCTCCGTCCGTCTGTCATTTTTAACTGAAAGCCATTTTGGTTTTAATGAATATTCTTAAAAGATGAATTGTTTTGTAAAACAGCATACGGAACGCATGTAACAGTAAAAGTAACTCAATGCCTGAACACCGAGAAACGGTGTCGAAATATTTTGTTATCTTGTGCAACTAATGAATTGTGTGTGATTGTTGTTGTCATTGCATACAAAGCACTTCCATTGTAAATGGGAACATTGTAAGCACTTTCGTTTCTGTAAATTAAATCTTATTGTGGAATAATGAAAAGCACACGTTTCTATGAAATTTATGGGTTTGTTAGTGTTATAGATTTTCCAGAGGTGTATGTATGTCTGCTCTTTATGTTATGTAAGTGTTTTTATTAATGAAAAAACAAAAAAGCAAAAAAAAACAAACACAGAAGAGAAGTGCAAAAAACAAAACTTAAAAAAAAAAAAAAAACAAAAAAAAAAAAAAAAAAAAAAACAAAACCAAAAATCTTTTATTTTTTTTTTTTTTTCGTTTTTTCTTTTTCGTAGAATACTTACTAGTCTTGGAGCGTGGCTCACGGGGACCATCGACCGTTACTTTAATGGCCTTATTGTAGGTGGCTATGTGAGGCGGATTGGTTGATACGGTGATTGTCAATGTAAAACTTTTCCCTAAAAATATAGAAAAAAAAAAAAAACAAAAAACATTTAGTTAACAATTTTACGTCGTCGCATTTTTGAAAGTTAAGGCCGGAGTTTAAAATAAAACCAATATACATACATATATACACACACACACATATATATATATATATATATATATGTATATATATAAATCGAATAGGCTAGCAGTCGTATGATGAAATGCTATTAATTCCGCAAACAAAAACCGACAAATCAATTTGTTGTCATGTTTGTCTGCTTATTTAACGATTTGTCAAGAAATTTCACTTAAGGCCTATTCATACAACCAATAAAAGCTTACGCGCATTTACAAGCATAAATATACATACATAGCATATGCATCATTATTGCCGATAGGCATAACATTTTAAGATTTCGGTTTTTGACAAATGCTTCCTGCAGATCCCTTAATACGAAATCCCTTTTTCACACATCTCCAACCACAAACCCTTGCAATCGTGTAGCTATGGTGCACTTGTAAACACAGCTAAATAACATATATACACATCTCATAGTGATGACGTTGGGAAAGGGGGGAGAGGATAGAAATTGTCATAAATCAAAGTAAATGTGCGTAGCATTTATTGTAGATATGCTTGTGCATGCAGAGGTGCGAACATGAATTGTTTGCATATGTATACAGCCAGTTATTAATAAAATCACTGCCTCCGTATTCAGTATTTATTGAAAGTGATTTCATTTATGTATTTATGTCTCCCCTCAAGGTTTTTATTTTTTTTTTTTCCGGTTTCTTAACTTTAAGATTAAATTGGCTTTCGTAGGGCTTACAACCACAAATCCCTTAGTTTTCAAAGCGACTTCACCTAAAGATACCTTTGACTAATCAAATTTCATTCGTAGCTAAGTTTCATGAAATGAATCCGGCAAAGGTTATCGAAGCTTATGACTTTTCATTCATTTTCACTCAAAATTGATTGATTTTGTAACTCATTGAACTTCATTGAAAATTGAGACTAACTGGTATCCATCCATTGACCATGTTATGCAATCTTCCGGCATTGGTTATGGTAAGAAGAAGGTTTCCCTACTTTTTTCATTTTTCTGAATGATCGATTGGTCAGCTTTAGTTTATATAAAATTGTAACGACGATAGCGGTACTGCTTTTTGTCGTCTGTGTTCATAGATTTGTTAAGCATTTTCAAGTCACCATTAACAACAACAAGTTGAAATTTCGAAATCATATGCAAACTTGTTTATCAAAATCGATTTGGATGGAAATCTAGAGCAAAAGTCCGTTCAGTTTATGCTGAGTCGTCAAACGTTTCGTATATATTTCACTTGGCTTGCACACAAACACAAGCTTAGTTGGAACTTTTTAACATTTTTGCTTTGAAACACTTCACTCAAAAAGGCCTCTGTCTCTGTACGACACACATGTATGGTAACAGCCTTGCCAGGCTCATATACTTCCTGGATAGTACTAATCCTCAAACGATTTGCGTCGCCATTTCATGATATTCCGACCATGGGTTTACAAGTTGCAGTTGGTTAAGCCACTCTACTCTTATGATCGTTTTGGACGGCTTTCGCCGGTTCCTGTTTAGTTGTACTATGACACCTTTATATACATATATACATACATGTATATGTATATGTATATATAATTACATACATTTCAGCAGTCGCTCAGGGGCTATCTTTTCACCAAGTGGATGCGGTAGCAGTTACGACGCAGTGGAAAGGAGCGTTTGTTAGTGTTAGAACTCCACAAAGAACACCCTACGATCTCGTACACTTTGTTCACTTTCTTGTTGATAAATGCAAATAGCTTAAGATTTGCTTCCATTCAAATCGTATTTTTTGATAATGAGACCAAAATAATTCCAGTGAGTCTAATCGCTAACTACATATCGATGTATAATATACGTAAGTGTGTTGAAAGAGTTCCGATCTGAACATGAAAAAGGACAGCACTTGCACTTGAAAGTTGATGTATACGCTCGTAGATGCGTTAGTGAAAATACTTATCGAGTTTTCAGTCATCTTGAGCACGCAGTTTGACAGTCATTTGACAATCATTTAAATGTGAGTGATTTTGTCGAAATGAACAGATTGAACGTTTGCTTTTGAAGGGCCGCACGCCTATACAAATTAAGAATGTGTTGAATACTTTGCCCGGGGACGATAGCTGAACTAAATCACAACAACTTCAACACAAGTTGGTGTGACGACGAACGTGTGGCACGACCAAGGACTATAACCGCTGACGAAAACATTACTCAAATTCACCAAATCATGCTAAGCTGTTGCCGAATTAAAGTTAAAGGAATAGCTGAAGTTATGAATATGTCTCGTCACATATTATGCGTGCATAGGGATGGGGAGTTAATTCTTATTGGACCTAAAACATATGCACAAATGCAAAACTTCGAAGCTCTTCAGAAGGAGCAGATGAAACCTGGGCACTCCAATACAATCGAGAAACAAAAATTACGTTCAGAGCAATGGACTGCGCAACGAGAGTCCTTCTCACAAGAGTTTATTTCAAACTAAACGCTTCCCTCACAGACAGCTGAGAGTTCACTATACGTTGCTTTCTTATGAAACACGCTTCGAGAGTATTTTTATCCTAATTTGCGCGCACATCCATTCAACGTACTTAAGCAAATTGAAAAGCTCTTATCGGATAGCTGGCGGATGCCCCCGCAATAGAGACTTCATGGTATCGAGGTGAAATCCGAGCTATTCAGCATGCGATCGATGCGGAAAATATGTCGCAATCTGTAGATGTTCTCAATATGATTGCATCGGTCGAAACCTTGCTAGTTAGAACTCAGATCAGATGGAGACGGGTACGGAAAATGTGCGCCAATCCGTACATTTTCCCAGCTCAAGTTGAAAATCACTTCCTGAGTTGCTTTTACTTTACCTTTCTTTTACTCAAAATTTTGCAGCATAACTTTCTAAGTCTTTGATAGCTTGCTGCGTTTTCCCTCCAAGTCAACCTAATTAGTTCCGTAGGTTCCGCTGCATTCTTTTTCAGAATATTTGAAGCAAAATAAAACGCAGTACCGCGACGATCAGCCATCTCTCTTGACAATGATGTACATTGAACGGCCTCTACCGTAAGTATTGCGCCAACTAAAAAGGCCTGTCCATTAGATAAGTCCTTCAATAGGACTACGCAGCTTGCCGTGCATTCTCGCGCACTCATCCTAAAGCTAATCCCATAAATCGCGATACGCTACATCGATCTTTCATTCTGTGAGCGTAGTTCGCGCACTCAAAATGTCTTGAGATAGACCCATCTAAACTTGTCTGTCCGTCTGTCAAGACTGTATTCTTGGTCACAACTTTAAAAAATTTGAATGACACGCTTAAGTGTCTTGGCCCAAAGACGAGCGCTCTTGAAAATGATTCGGATCGGACCACTTTTCCCACCATTTCCAACCATAAAACCAATTATTTTGAAAAGTCGTTTTATGAATAACTGTATTAAGCGAAGTGGTTTAGGGTATTTAAAGATAGGCCGCAGCTTCTTTCTTTTACTTCTTACGTTTGCCTTTTATTTGTTTCGATTTGCTTAATACTTTAATATCACACACGACGAATCGAGAAGATAGAGGCTTTATAAGGTCCCCGTAGCGTATGATAGATTTTTAGAGAATAATAAAACTCTTATGCGTTCATTCGCTATCCATGAGCTGCCTGAGCTGCTGATATGCATCATAATGAATAAATTGAAAGCTGCAGCAACTTCCGATTTCAAAGCCTGACCAAAGACTTAGACATGGAACTAATTCGCTAAGAGTTTAAATCCCTAAGAGTGTATGCGTCAAATTTGAGTTTCAGTATACAAGGATTTCAGCACATTTTCTGAGATGTGAAATACTAGTCTTATGTATAGTTAGTGTTATCTTTCGCTTTAATATTTCATTGTTGATAATAACATTTCTTTAATACAATAATAAATTTTGCAAAAATTCCTTTTCATAAGGAATTTAAAAGAAAAAAGAAAAAAAATATTCAGATAAATGAATAAAAAGTAAATTATTTTAAAAATTCAATTGCTTTGCAAATATTTACTAATTAAAACACAAATACAGTCTTTGCAGGTATAATTAACCTTTTCTGTAGGAAAAGAAGAAGAAGAAGAAAAAGAAGCAAAAAAAAAAAAAAAAAACGTAAATTATTTTAAAAATTCAATTGCTTTGCAAATATTTACTAATTAAAACACAAATACAGTCTTTGCAGGTATAATTAACCTTTTCTGTAGGAAAAGAAGAAGAAGAAGAAAAAGAAGCAAAAAAAAA
>KK502451.1:486336-521336 GCA_000688735.1 Glossina austeni
TTTACGAGAAATTTTATATACGCTGGAGAACTGACGCTGGAACGCTGACGACACCAACTGATGCAAAAGTCATGATAACCTGAGATTTCAACATGGAAAACTCGCTTGTTTGCTTGGGATGTGTTTGCTGCCCACTGTTATTAGTAAACAGATCACTGCTTCCAACCAACACGAGATTTAATATTTATTTGTTCGAACATTTCTTCGCCGTCTTATGTCGATACCCAAATATTATTTTGGGGAGAGCCGTAAAAAAGTAGTTTTTCTTTTCGCACAGAAGTCTTAGTGTTTCTAAAAGGTAGCAGAAACAGTGCTTCGCGATAGGTATTATTTTGAAGAGTAGATGTAAACCAATTCCCTACCATATAGCCCCGAATGTCGAACAGAAAGACAAACGATGGAAGCACAGTTACATACATAACATATTCCGTTGAATTTTGCAAATCTGCGGTAAAGACGGCTCATCCCACTGAACATAAGCTTCAGGGATTATTAGCGTACGTAAAATGGGACAATTCTTCTAGACGCTTAATATGGTGAATAAAATTAATCAGTAAATAAAACTCTCCCGAACAAGGTCTATGCTCGAATGATAGAAGCCGTCGTGGCTACAGGTGCTTAAGCTACCCGACTTTCCGTTTGGTGTGTAGGTCTCTTTGAAAATAAAGTGCTAGTAGAGTGTTATGCAGACCGTACTCTATCCTCAGATGACGTAGACATAATTTGAAAATTTCTTTGGAAAACTCGAAACACTGATCTAAACTTCCCAGGTCGTGTTCTATTGCGAGCGAAGTGACCCCTAGTAACTACTAGTCAAGTAACATATGTAATGAATGTCTCGATGCAATTACGAATCGTGTCACTCAACTCTACATAAGTTAGTATCTGTAATGAAATGAGAAACGAACGAACGTATATGAAGGGACAGAATTAAATTGAAGTCATAATCTCCTTAATAGAACTAAACTTAATTAGCTTTTATCTTCGGCACTTTGTTAAGTGTCAACAAAATTATTATTGTTTGAATAGTTGGCCGTTAATATGCGCTCTAAAGACACTTGAGCAACTTTTTGTGTTCCATTGTTTTTGTAAAACAATCTCAACAACAATACAAAACACTTAACACTCCACAACTTGACATGAATTCGTTTGTATGCAGCAACAATTTCTGAATAAATGCTTTTCTTTCTTTTTTTTTTTTTTTTTTTAACCCAACGAATAACAATATTGTTACACGACATCGCTGCCCACCGCACTTTTTTAAGAGTTTTTTAGTTATCCTTCTCCCTTTTTCTTTTTTTTTTTTTTTTATTCATTTCGGCTCGAGCCACAACAACTGAAACCATTAGTGTTTTTTAACAAAATAACACGCAGCAATTTACACTTTTCGTTGCTGTCTGTTCCTTTTCCTCCTCGTTTTTTTTTCACATTTTCATTTATCCGTTGCTCCATTTGATCTTGAGGAATTAATGCAATTTTGTTGGCAACTTTTTCTGGCTATTGTTTCGGACAACTCAGAGTTATTGTGCTTATCACAAAAGTTCATTAAAAAAGTTATCCAACAGCATATAAATGAGAGACCGAGAAATGTTTCATCGAAAATGGCAAAAAGTTTCAAGTGTGTACAGAAATATATATATATATATGTATATATATATAATAAAAAACGAAAAGAAGAGAAATACAATATTTCACGAAAAAAAAAAAAAATAAAAAAAAAATAAATTCGAGAAAAACAAACGTAATAAAGAAAAGTACATATGAAGCAACAAAAATGTTTGCCTTACTACTTGAAATACTGTAAAAAACTCTTTAAGGCTTATTGAAGAGCCACTGTATACATACATATATATATATATATATACATGCATAGGTGTACGTATAATTATGTGATAAGACGTTGACATCGTTACCACAAGACGAGTTAATGAGACATCATGCGTTATGAGCAAAAATTTGAAAACCTCGGTGTTGTGGAGGAATATTTCCTCTAATAAATGAAGAGCGAAAGGCACAAACGCCGAAATTTTATATATTTTCAAAGGCTTACTATTGATTAAACCGCTAGATATTGAACCAAGATTGAAGGAAAAATCTCTTAACTCTCTAAGCTTACAAGCTTGAAAACCTTATTTTCCTCTTCTTCTTCTTCTTCTTCTTCTTCTTCCTCTTCTTCTTCCTCTTCTTCTTCCCCTTCTTCTTCCTCCTCCTCTTCCTCTTCTTCTTCTTCTTCTTGTTCTTCCTCTTGCTCTTTTTCGTCTTCTTCTTCTTCCTCCTCTTCTTCTTCTTCTTCTTCTTGTTCTTCTTCTTTTTAAATTCATCAAATCCAAAGAGAAGGTTCAATGAGAGCAGGAATATCTTTGCCTGAACCTTAATAAGGTTGTCTGCCTATATATATGTATATATATATATATATATATATAAAGATGTCGCTAAAAAATGGTTAAACGATTATTTTAGTAACGCATTGCTTTGTCATTTTCGAAAAAATGAAAAAATCGAAATTTGTTTTGTTGATTAAATGTTCCTTCTTGATAGGAAAAAATGAAGTACAAAACCGCCATTGGATTGAAACGAGTTATGGCTGCTCTTCTCTCTCGCAAGCAATTTGCCGATGATCTACTACTACTGTTGAACGCCATGGATTTGTAAAACTATTCTTGATAATCTTGAAAAGTGAAGTTTCAAGAAATGACTTAAAATAGCTTCAGATATCGGAAGGCAATGCATTTACGATGTTGCATGAAAAGTGAAGCTTAAGCGGCTACAACATTTACTAACATTGGAAGATATGCATCGTGTCAAGATTGCATGCATCATTCGCCATATTGTCCTCCGTAACCTGCCCCCCACCGAACAGAATCTCTTTGTAAATCTTAAAAGAATGCTGCCGGTAAAAAGATATGCACATCAAATCAGGACATCATTCTGGAGGTGAAAGCCTATTTTCAGAGAGAGGGAAAAGACGTTCTCTAAGAACGGCTTCGAAATGTAGAAGCTAAGTTTATCGCTTTTGAAGGTCGCCATGCTGACGAATAATGTTGAAATTTGCAAAAAAAAAAAAGCAAATGTTTTTTTCTTTCCGGTAAGTACATCACGAAAATCATTGACCAAGTAGTTTTAATTCCTCATATAGCTAGTAAAGAATATCACCATCTTGAAAAAATCCATAAACCATGTCTCTCAGTTTGTCTATCCATCCGTCCGTCTGCCAAGGTGGTTAGTATCCGAGGTAAACATTCTCCTGTTCGTAAACATGAAGATGAATTTGCAAAAGAATTTGACAACGACCCAAAGCAGTTAAGTGACACGCCCACAATGCAGCAAAAATGAAGAACACTTTTTTGGTTTTTATGTTTCTTGGTCGTTATTCTCAAGCCACAAGCGACAGACGAGATATATTTCTACTTTTATTTTAGAAAAATAGAAAATTCTGGCCACGCCCACACAATATTACGGAGTATGAATATTTTCACATAACGCCTACCAACTAATAGTAACAATGAAATAACCGAAGAATTCTTTGCTGCATTGTCGACCGAGTCTTACGGAAAAGTGGACGTGGATTCATTACGGCATTGGAATTAAAGTTAAAAATTTTTATTTTTAATTGTAAATGAACGCTTAATCAATTATAATTAATTGTGAATGTATTGATTGATTGATGCTGAACTACTATTAAATATAATATAAAAAATATTTTCCACGTACACTTACCTCGGCCGCTGCGTCCTACAAATCGAAGATCATTAAATTTTGCCACTTGATTTTTCATAACCGCCGTTGAATTTCTTAGCTCTGCACAATAGTTTTCATCGTTGCCCGCTCGTACCGTGACCATTGTACCGTCCATAATATCGCCAAGCGAGACGACCTTAAAAGCCACTGGTAACGTTTTATTTGAACGCCAATGCGGAGGCAAAACTGTGCAAACAAATAACGGACTGCTTGTACGTATCAGTTCGCCGGGATGTTCGGTTAAAAAGTCGCCCAGAGTGCGTTCAGCCAAAATGTCTGATGTCATTTTAGTGTAGGCCTCATTAAGCAGCTGAGCAGCTGTGGGTGGAGTATTCTGTTCATTATTATTATTATTATTACCGCCGTTTGAATTATTGTTATTGTTGTTGTTGGCGTTCGAATTTGATGAACTATTATTTGAGTTATTGTTGTTATTAGAGGAGGCGGTATTGGCGGCATTGCCGCTACCATTTGTTGTCGTCGTAAGATGCATTTTCTGGTTGTTCGTATTGTTGCTTTTAATTTGTGGATGATTTGTTACCGTATACGGAAAACAGCCGTTCGGGCCTGTCGTTACTTGTTTGAAGCGCACAATTTTTGCAAATTATTTTGTTGCAGATAATATCGAAAAAAATACGTACTACTCCGATTCTCAGATATATATGTATATATATTTTTTTACTTTCTCTTTTGTCGGAGTAACTAATGAGCTCTGCAAGAAAAACAAAAAAAAAAAAAACAACAAATAACAATAACAATAAGTGTTTTGTATTAAAGTTAATTTTTAAAGTAAAATTTTTAAATTGAAATTTCTTTCCTTCCTACGCCATTGGGCTATGAATAAGTCAATGAACCCTCACTTCCGATCGCGACATTTGCTAAAATTGATTTCATTAACTGTTTGCAAAACTCTTATCTTCTTTGCGAATTGTAAACAGTTTGCAAAGCTGACGGTCTGCTATGCGTAGCGAATAGAAAATTCCTTGGGAATAAAATCAATTTTTCGCTTTGCTTTGATTTTAAGACTTTAGAGCAATTTTTAAAAATTTCTCTACATTAATGTGTAAAAATGATTATGAGTCAATAATTAATTCAAGATACTGCACATTGTTCGATCAGCATATGCATAGTGGGAAGGAGTGGTTCAAACGCTGTTCAATGCTCCTCACTCGCTTCGAGATCTTGAATGTTTGGAAACTTTATGTTATTTCGGCAGTTCGGCCCGATCATAAACAAAGATGTAAAAGTTTCCTAATACGAGTTCTCACATACGATTCTTTCTTTTCTTTTTTATTCTGGAAGACGCACAAAGTTATGAACAAAAAGTTGGCGCATTTCATTAATAATAAACTTTCCTCAGGATGAATTTTTTTTTTTTCATTCAAATTTTGATCAGCGGGTAATAATTTCTTTTTTTGAAAGGAAATCAAGCAAATCTTCAACAAGAAGGGCCTTCGAAGCATGCCTTTTAATCAAGACCAAACCGGGTATTTTTCACTGTGTGATGATGTATTGCGGCATAAGGCAGATAACCTAAGATCTTCGAATCTTACTGAATGACTTCTATAAGAAGTTGAAGTGAGATCACTTGAGTTCCAATAATAAAATATTTTGAATGCAACACATCCGCTATATTGTATGAAAACGTGTGCCATCAAGTTTCTGCTGATTATTTAGTACTGAACTGAATGTTTATTAAAACAGAAAAAAAAAAAAAACACAGCATAAGATATTTTATCTAAAAAATAGCGGAAAAATATTCAGTGATCTGAAAAGCCAAAAAGACTCAACCAACCCCTGTCGTCAGACTTGAACATTATATTTAAACAACATAGGGATCTACCCATAGTTTTATTTTATCTTTTTTAAAGAATCATAAAAATTAGTAAAAAAAACTTATTTAGAATTCGAACAATTTAAATGAATGCATAAACGAAAGCATGGACGAACAACACACGAATCTATTTAAGAATAGCTGGCACTTTATGAGATCACTAAAGTAAACCTTCAAATGTATGAGAAAATAAGTAAAACACTGGAGTGAGCTGCAGCGTGTGATTAAATATCGAACAACACAGCGTTTAACGCAGTTATTTATATAGTGATTTGCCACAATAGGGTGTCATAACGACTCTGATTTGATCCGAACCATTTTCTATGGCGCTTGTCCTTGGGCTAAAAGACGTCGATGTACTTTATTGTTCATCAAAACATGTGAACAGTTACGACGAATACAGGATGGAACGACGGATAGACAATCTTAGAAAGGTTCAGTGGTCTATATTTAGTTCTTCTGGATGTTGTATACACCCACACAAATGATATCCTTTTGAAATTTAAAATATTAAGACGCTAAAGAAGTTCGCGCTGTTTTTTACCGAAAAATGTAGTGAATTGTGGGCAATTAATTAATCTACGGGGGAGGGACAGATCCCTCACCGTCAAGTCCAAATATTTCCAATTTCAAGGCAAGTCTACACAAAAACTTTAATTCCTCTCTTCTCTACCTTATCTTTTCCACTTCCAAACTTCCGAATCGCCTGCATGCATAGAAGACATCACCTGAGCGATTGGACGAAACGGTCATGATATCGTGACATTGTGATTTCGCCTAGAAAATGTTAACATCAATTTTTTTCTTCTTTTTACTCACATTCACTAGTAAGTAATTTTTTACGAGGAGTCATATGCACCAGTTACTGATCAATGGAATGATTGGTTAAATGCCAATGTTACTCACTAAGGCGATACAATGTTTGCTTTAAATTTGTTATCTTTTTCCCTATGACCGGTCAAGAATTTTGCTTTCTTTTCATCTTTTACTACTTGAAGAATATTTATATAAATATTTTGTTATTAATTTGTGTCTTGTTAATGATAGCTGGCTAGCTAGCTCCAACGGACAAGGGAGCAAATAAAATTTCGTACCCAAATCGCGTTACAGAAGCTGATAAGGAATGTGTGTATTTTGTGCGGTCGTCTGAGCATACTTTTACTTGATATACAACACATTTTCCAAATTTGATGTGGGTGGGTGGGTGTAGAAAGGTGTAGATGGTGGAGGGGGAGGGGGAGAGCGGGGGGTTCTGTACAAGCGAACATTCGCAACCGCTGGTTTGCTGGGTGAGTTTTGGTCAAGAATTCCTATTCATTTGAGCTAAAAAAAGGAGTGAAAAAAAAAAAAAAACACGGAACGGAAATCCTTTACAGAACCATTGCCAACATACCACAAGTTATTAAATGCTTCTCTGGCAATTTTTCTTTTGCCTTCTTTTGCTTTTCATTTATTTATTTATTTTTTGTATTTTTTTTGTTTTTTGTATTTTTTTTGCTTTAAGCTTTTGGTGACGCTAATACTTTATTGTTCGACAGCTTGTCTATAAGCGCTAAAAAGAATTAAACGGACCTTCGCTGTGCTGTGCATGTGTATGCGTACTTACTATATATATATATATATATATATATAGAAATTTTTTTTTACAAATCCATTTTATTTGCGCGGTTTGTCACCTTGATTTCAAGAGTCTCGATGGCAATGGCGCTGGTGGCTAGGTGGAAGTGGTGTAAACTGGCACCAACTGGTTACACTTGCTTAAATCAAAATTCATGGTTTTTTGACTTTGCGTATCAATGCTTTTAGACATTTTCACGCTACATGCTACATGCTACATTCTACATGCTACATGTACATGTACACGTACACGTACATGTTATCAGTTTTAAATGGCACCCTCTGCTAAGCCTTGCAGATGAGAATGAATAGAATTAAACGGAAGTGGTTTCAATTTACAATGTTGGCATTTTTGTTAGCTTTAAACATTTTTTTGGCTACATCTGCCCTTTTTTTTTCTTTTTTTTTCCTATTTTCTACGCCGCACTCTGTTTTTTCATTTGCTACTCAATTTTTTATTGTCTTTTTTCCGGTATGTACTTTGGATGTAGTTAAGTTTTAATTGGACTTTGGTTGAAATTTTTTTCCCCAGAAACCCTCTGTTCCTACACACTATTACATGCCACATGTTGTCAGGATTGAATTTTCTTTCTTTTTTTTCTTTTTTTTTTTTTTTCTTTTTGCTTTTTTGGTGACGTTTATATCCTTTATACGCTGTAGAGTGAAAATTGGTAAAATAAAAGTTTAATGACTGCCTGGATATTTATATGCGAATAAGAGGGCAAGTCAACGAGTACATTGGAATTTTAGATATTATTAAAATTGTTAATAGTTTTATATTTTTCTACTTCTTTCCGTCTCCTTCCAATCGATGGCAGAGTTGATTTTCATACAAATTTGAAGCATTAAAGAGATTTGAAAAGATTCGGATTTTTTAAACTCACTTTAAAATATACGAACATATAGGAACACAGAGGAATAGTTCAGGTCTATATAGAGAGTCTTTAATTCATTTCAATTCACCGAGAAAATGATTAAATCATAATATTATGGTAATAATCGTAAATATCGCAACCGTTAGTGGAATATCAATAAAGTCAACAAGACTTTGAAATACAAAAATTTATGCAAAATTTCATTCATTCATTCATTCATTCATTCATTCATTCATTCATTCATTCATTCATTCATTCATTCATTCATTACAATGTTAACGGCAAGAAAATAAAGCCAAGTCAAACAAGAGCGGTCTTCATTGATCACTCTTCCCGTGAAGCTAAGCATGCCCAACAACGAAACTCGTTTTAACTGCGAGACAGAAACTCTTTCTGATCACATGTGAATCCTTAGCTCTAGGAACTATATAGTTGTCTCTTTCCCCCACATCATGCAGTGAACTTATTCAGGTGTTTCAATAGAGTAAAAGTACAGTTTCGTTATTGCACGAATATTTTAATGTAGAGCGCTATCTCAACGATCGGTATTGAAAAGCTTGTACGCAACGCGACTGAAACGTACGCAACGTACGGGATTGACAAATGAGAGTTGAGGACCCAAACTGGTAAATTTTTACAAAATTGTCTTAAATTTTTTTTAAAATTCTCTTCTTTCATAATACGTTAGACGTCTGATTCCGGAGTGCAGTGGTCGTCATTTTTTCGATTATCGTTTGGTGCACTCGATACTCGGCGGCAATTGACTACCAATGCATCATTCGGAAGTTGAATTGTGAGCTTGTGGTAGCTCAAAGTAGAGCCGAGTCTCATCGACAATTAGCAGATTGTCTCTATCGGTTCTCTTTTAGCGGGAAGGATATGGATATGACAGTCACGACGTCATTCTAATTTTTTATTGATAGTGGGACCCCGTAAGCGAGGGGAATTGTTATACCTCCTCCTAGCATGAGGTGGCTAATGCTTTTACGCAATTATTCGGGGTGCCATCGGGTACTGTGCAATTAAGTTTTCATATCTTGATCCATAGGTAAACGCTTTCGGCGGCATACTCGCTCAAAATCATTTTCTTTTACCTTCTGCTGGCAACTGATGCATTCACCTTGCCATACGTTCTGCGAACTCCTGCTCGAAAACGCTCGAGTCATGTTAACATAGCTGTTAGGATAAAGCGTTGTTTAGTTCAAATTTTTTCACTGGCCCCGCTACCTACACACCTATCACTGAATCTAGACGGTATTATGGTATCGCACAAGTACAAGCTGCGTTGCAACATTTCATTAAGTAATAACGGGATGTTCGGATGTTGGATAAATGTGAACATTCCTTTGGTCAGCTTACGAACTGAATGTGACAGAAGAAGAGGATAACGAAGGGGAAGAGAGAAATTTAAATAAATTCTCAATTTCGGGTTTCGGGTCAATAATCGGGTTTAAGTAAATTATCTCAGTTATCAACGAGAGTCCAGAAATTTATTGAGATCCGTCTGTACTCACTAATCCGCGCATTGGAAAAGAATTGTGTGTCGAAAATTAAACGTAAAACATTGTATTTTCCACTTAGTCAGTTTGTTGTTTGTTCGAGTGCTTTGTCTAATCGACTTGACATTCTTTTGCTGACGGTGTTGTTGGATGTCTAACTAAAGTAAATCATTTATGAAATTTTGTCTTCGAGTATTTACAGTTTAAAGTGAAAACTAACTGCAAGTTGAGACAACTTACAAGTGGATGCAAAAGGACGTCCTAAGGTAAAGGATTTTCTCAAAGCAGCACTGGCTTGCACCGATGCAAAAAATATATATGCCGGCAAAAGACTTTTTCATGTTCGGTTGTTGTGCACAGTGTCAATGAAAGGGACCGCCCAGTAGGCCACATTATCACAATCCATTATTTCGATAAATTCGTGTTTACTTGAAAACGCTTCGTGCATATTGACGCATATTGTCTCCCCTCCTGCCTTTAGAGGGCATAACGTTCAGCTCAGTCAATTCTGATCTGTAATTGTAATGGAGTCGCCTTTGACCAGCAAAGCATTTACACATTTTGAAAGTGAACGCATTTTTAATTCGCTCATAAACTGACAAAATTTCGAGATTTCGTTTTTTCCTTCTCCAAGTTGCTCCAAATCAAAAAGCACTTCTAGAAAAATAATTTTTTTGTTTGTTACCTTTTAAGCGGTTAGATTAAAACTCTAGGAGTGTAAGGAGTTAAAAAAAAATTTGTCCTGGTCCAGAATTCAGCGTAAATTCTACGCTGCCCTATAAAAATCGTAATGTTTTCTCTCTTCGCCAAGGAAGCCGATGAGTTCGGGAAATCTTTGAATACGATATAGGATTTAATCGCAGATTTCTTCTTCCGATGCTTTTTCATCGTCTTGATACGCGAAACACTATAGAAAATTAAAATTTGACTTTAATTCATAAAAAAAAAAAAATTGAGAATTATGTGTATATATATATTAGGGGGACCCATAAGTAAGACAAAATGTTTTTTTGAAATGAAATTTTAATCGTTTATGTAATCACCGTCGTTTGCGATAACTTGTGGCCATCGTTCCTGCAAAAGTTCAACCCCCTCTTGAAAAAGTGGGATGGGCGTGACTTAAAATATAACTCAAGGTACGTTTGGACATCGGATAAGAAATTAAAATTTTTATTTCGTAACGAATGCTCCAGTGACCTGAACAGATGGTAGTCCGACGGTGCTAAGTCTGGAGAGCATGGAGGGTGCGGTAGAAGTTGCCAGACTAACTGCTTAATTTTCTCTTGAGTAATCTTCGCTGCATGGCGTTTATTTAATGGCCTCAGACAACAGTTGTGGAATCCATTTACCTTGTCTATGTACCTGGACAATTTCTTTTAAATGCCTTTGTACGGTGACCAGGTAGACCCAAGGCTTCTTGATAGTTCCTGTATAGTTAACCTTGGATCGGACTCCACTAGAAATTTTAAGGCATCGTTATTGAATTGATCTGGGCGTCCAGTCCGATGCTTATTTGACAGGTCAGCAAATCTTCTGAACCAACGTTGACACTTGTTGACCTTGAACACATCTCCATATATGTCGCAAATTTTGGTTGTTGTTTTTGTGGCATTTAAACCGGGGTTAAAATGGAAAAGTACACAATTATGAATATGGCTCTCAGAAGGTACAAAGTCCGCCCTTTTATTACAGGGCTACAAAAAAAATTTCTATTGTTGGGAATAAATTACTAACACTACTGGTTGAAGAATAACACCAAAAAAAAAAGTCTGCTTGCCGCAGGACAAATGAGAAATGGTATCTTGCGAAAATAATTGATTACTTATGGGTCCCCTTAATACATATATATATGTATTCATTCACTTTTCATTTTCAGATAAAATTGACGCTCATTTCAATTTCAACTGCTAAGCATGCGAAAGCGTATTAACTGTGTATTTACGTAAAGTCGCGGATCAAATATCACAATGGCCGCAGTAACTGCTACTTGGCATGTTTGAATCCCTTTAACGATTTAACATGCGACACGGTTACCTTATACTTAAGTAGATGTTTCAACTTTGACGCTAATGCGTCTCAATGTTTTGTTAAATATAGCTCTGCTTAAGGCGAGCATAACAAATGATTTGCTAGACGTGTTTTGTTTACATCTTCTCTTGCACTGCATTTTTCAATTTCAAGGAGTAGACCAAATAAATGTTGACAAATTCCTTTTTGGTTTTTTTTGTGTTTTTGCTTTTTGCCTTTTTTTTTTTTTCTGGCTTTTTTTTTTTGCTTATCTCTATGCCTTACCGAAATCCGAAAGTAACCTAATAAATTACAAATGATTTTTGTTGTATTGCAAGTCGTGTTGTTTTGTATATTCTTCATCCAATGTGTTGCAACATTTTTAAATAGTAATTTTTCAGGAAAGTCTAACCGAAGACCAAGATAGACATAGGCATGCAAACATGTACGCATACACACACACACACACACACACAGACACACACATATGTGCACATAAATGCATAAGGATGCACTTTAAATTTAACCAAAACAATTTTAATCGTTTGTTCCACAAAAATACCACAAAATACACTCACTTTCAAGAAGTGAGTTCATGCACTCACATACGTCTTGTTGTACATGTTATGTATGCATCTGCATAAATGAGAACTATTTTCACACAGTTGCTAAAAGTGATTTATTTTTCTTTTTTGTAAGTCGTCCTAGTCTCCGTTGCGTGCGTAGTAAAAAGATTTGATGGAATTTTCAAACAAAAACCCATCGCACAAACACATCCAGAGTCTAAAGTTATTATGCCACTTTAGATTGCCTGCAATCTTGTTGTTGTTGTTGTTGTTGTTGTTTCGGGGGCATCGTATATATTGAATGTTGATGTAAGTTATGTCGGCCAAAGAGAAATGAGAAATAGATTGAGAGTTAAATCCCAAGTAATCAGACAACGAAACGCATAAATTGCATTTCCGAAAGAAAGCCAGGAAAAGTGAATTTCCTGACTTCGTATAAATGCACACAAACACACAAAAACATACGCGTATATAATATATATACACACATAATATATATATATATATATATATATATATATATATATACATACAAATGTATCGGGCTTGAAGGGAAAATTGCATTTTCAACAGCCTCCGTCTATGTAGGAGATAATAAATGATGTTTCCTTTTTTAGGTGCAAACGAAAGAGTGTATGTATGTATGTGTGTGTGTGTGTGTTATTAGCACGAGAAAATGAAATGTTTCGAAGACGCATATATATATATATGTTAACGCAGGCCCATTTACCCATTTACACATACTAGCGTACGTACGTACGTACGTAAGTTGTCTAAACATTATTGTAACTGGCATGTTGTGGTAGATACGATGGAACTATATGGCAGTTATATGCGGTGAAGGTGATAATGTGATGATATTGGTGAATGTGTTTTAAGGTCTACTGTAGATCTTCCTTGATGTCCGAACGTGAGTCAAGTGAAAACGCATGCAAAAAGGCAGGCTAACAGGCAAGCAGTCAGGTATATTCAACTTGGTCCATGTTTGACAATGTGGCCACAATACAGCTTAAATGTGGTAGCTGGACGCGACCAAAGAGACAAACTTCGTAAAACTGAAGACACAACAGCAAGTGCGATGTCAAATACCACCAAATTGACCAAAAGTCTAGTTATTGTTGTTGTTGGCATAGAGAGTTTATGGATTCTCTTCTATTCTTTTTTTTTTGTTTTTTTTTTTTTTTTTTCTTGCTCGTTTCATTTTTAAGGCACATGGTCATGTTATTCTTTTTGCATACTTCTCGTCGAATGCATGCACAATATAGGACAACGAAGGTCTCACGTTTGCCAAAGAACTTGAACATTGTCACTAACCAAAGTTATTATCACAAGTGGACAGCTGGAGAGACAGTGGGACGGACTTGTTTGTTCCTTTCGTCATAGCATTATTATCATCATTGAGTACAGATTTGCTTCCCATACAGAACAAGTTAACGACAAAATAAAGTCAACTTAATCTACGGTTTAAGTCCGTTTCATGCCTACAAGACAGATGAGCAGACAAAGCAACCGGCCTGCAATTAAGTTCAACATGGCAAACGGTCGGCATTTTTAAACATAAGAAATTTACCAAAATTTACAACATTCACCACAAAAACTATGACCTACGGTATGTTTGTAATGCGATTGCATTCGCATTCGAAAAACTGCATGCTAAAGAATGCAACAACCAAATGAACGACTAGTACCATTTATTTCTATGCTCATATCTTGAATGCATTTTTACTGCAATTGACCCAAATGGTTTTCCTCAAAATTTGACCAGTAAAACCCCAAAGAAAAAAAAGTTATTGGGCATTGTTCGGTTTCCCAAATATGTGCCTTGGTCTTATCGTATATATACACACACACACACACACACACATATATATATATATATATGATATTGTTTTTGTTTTTGTTTCTGTTTTCGTTTCTTTTTTTTGTTTTTTTTTTTTTTTTTTTTTTTTTAGTTCATCTTCTCTGTAACCACTTACGTACCCATATAAATGAACTTGTCAGTAGTACGGAAGTGTCATGATGCCTACAATGTTTTGATTTGCCGATGTGCGTGCATGCGTGTATGTGCATGTGTTCGTGTGTTCGTGTGTTCGTGTGTTCGTGTGTTCGTGTCTCTATGGGTGCGTAAATAGTGCATATACGGGTCTATATGTGACTATACCATAGACTTACAATAATGATGATTGTATGTATGTATGTATGTGTGTGCGTATGTGCTATGGATTTTTTGAAAAATGCATGTTAATCTTTGCTATGATTATGCTGCTTGGCAGACAAATGATTTGTTTAGATTTAAAATTTGAAAATCAAGTATTGAAAGTGAAATAGTGTTTAATGGGAAAATAGGAAAATTTTTGAAAGATTTTAAAATCACTTAAGGCAATCAATGGGAAAATTTCACAAATTTTCTTTAATAACAAGTTTTTTTCCATAAAAAACAATGTGCAGTAAAATGTCAAATATTTAAAAACTTTTCCTCAAAAATTACAAAATATCGAACTCCCATCAAAACTACGATTTCAGATACGTTTTGATAAATGATTTTTCCCGATTATCTCTAATAATATTAAATATGAGATAAAAAATCAAAAATTTGAAAATATTTCAAACTACGATTTGCATATATATATGAAAAGGTGGTTATCGTGAGGTGTTTCCTATTTTAGTTTTGAAATCAGTGAGTGAGTGCTGAGCAATTGGGAAAAAAGAAGTGGCATAGAGTTAAACATACCAGAGGCTTTAGTTAACACTGAAACAATGTTATGGCAGACTTCAAAAGCAATTGAAGCATAAAGACGGTAACTAAGTGCGATATGGTCTGTGTAACTTTTGAGAATCGGTTTTGAAAATAACCCTGTAACTGCTTGCTATAGAATTAAAGATTTCTGTATAAGTCTTTGCTCTTTCTTGAATATTTATAAATTTTTCATAAATAATATCATTTTACCCTACACTAGTTTTGGTAAACAGTATATTAAAATTGGTTGGATTGTTTTAACGCCCACGGAGGCTTCAGACAGACCCATAATCTTTTATTATATCAAACGAATCAGAAAAATTAATCATGTCTGTCCGTCTGTCCATTTGATGTTTGTCCATGTATTCTCGTGTTTAACGTACAGTTCGCTAACTTAAATTTCGTAAACTGATGCGTTATTGATTTCGACAAAATTAGACAACAAGTGTAGCATTGTGTTAGGCAATATGATGATCGGCAATGATCGATTTTATCCATATATAATCTTTTTATTCGTGTTTTGATTACACAGAATACATGTATACGTGACCGTTACGAAAATTACACGTCACGTTACAAGGAAGGCGGCCGTGTAAGTAATGCGATCGAATCTGTTTCCAGTAGGATTCGTCATTTGTCCACAGTACGTCAGGGCAACAAATTTCGAACACAAATCCAAAAAGTTGCGACCTCTAGGTTGGAAAAAAAAAATGCAGAGATAAAAATCAGATGGGCATAGCGACAGACAAGCTTGAATCGATTCAGAATCTTAATAATAAAATATGAGCAGATCTTAAGTTTTTGTGAGTGTCACGCATACGTCCCTACAAACTTAATATATCTTATCAAGAGTGGAAACTGATGTAGGGTACAAAATAGTCAGGTAAATTACGTTTTCATAGCCTAGAACAGTTGCGGTACAAGGGTATGTTAAGCTTATGCGCATATAGGCAACACTCAGAAGAGTTTGAACTGGAGCTACCTTTTGTTTCGCCGTTCAATTCAGAAAGCTTCAATTCTAAGCTTGTCCGTTCGTCTGTCCATCGATCCGTGCGTCCGTTTTGTTGTCTTGCGCTTAGCCTGCAGGCAGTCATTTCTAAGATATTTTAGTGAGGTTCGGTACATTGACGTGCCTTTACCTAAGGACTAACGCTCTTGGAAATGGTTCGAACGGATCGAACCACTTTTACGATCATCTCGCATACAACGCCTAATTTCAGAAAGACATTATGCGAACAACTGTAGGATGTTCTAAACTATTAAATGGTGGGCAGTGGCCTACTATAGCTTTTTTAATTGTTGTTGTATGCTGATGAAGTCAATTTTAACATCATTTTACCTGGAATACGATTTGTTGATTACTTCATTACGTACACAAATGTACATAACGAAGTCGCATGATTTTTTGCTTAAAAGCTGAAATTACAGAAAAATCTCGGAATCATTTAAATGCTCTCAGTGTAAAGGCTGCTCCGCTGCTCTATTGGAGCCGAAGAGAATAAAAGAAAATATTTTCTGATGAAGAAATATTGAAAACACTTAAGAAGAATTAAGTTCGCGCGTTAACAACATGCGTAGAATGTTGAATAAAAGCAACGCAAAGTTGTTTTCTTCTTAAATTCTCTTCTACTTCGAATCTCGAATTGCTGGACTTTCAATAAGAATTTGTGCTCTATAGCTTTTCCTATTGTTAACTATGCGTGAGCCAACATATCGATAGGAATCATTTTTAACCAGAATATCTTACTTTTGCTATCGTTGCTATCGTTTAAAGGTCGTTTAGGTTATTAGCAAAAATATATCAAATTTTCTGGTTTACTCAAGAAAGTCTGAGATTTATAACGATTGCTAATGCGCTTGTAAATGAATGGAAATTTCTTCACTACAACAAAATATAATTTGTGCATGCATACCTTGAGCTGTACATGTGTAAGTTTAATGCACACAATTAAAAATCATTTAATCACAAATGATTTGATTTTTTATCATAACAACTATTGCTGGTGCACATAATTTGTTCAAAAAGTAAATTTTCCTAAATCTACTTTCTTTTTAGCATTTTTCTCTTGTTCTGCAATTCTCTTGTTCTTGCCTATGCTCACAGAACCTAGTTGTTCGAGTGCTCTGCTCTTCTCTTCATTATTATTATCTTTTTTTTAAGCCCCGGCATCTAATGATTTTCGCTTTGCAATTTTCGAAATTCGATTCCAGCTTAAGTCTGATAGGCTTCAAAATATTGTGAATCGTATAACATGTTTCGCTTACAGCGTCCCACTTAGAGACCATATCCCCTGCTCCGATTCCATTTGCAATGCATTTCATTGAACGACTGCAGTTCTCTAAATCGAACCCATCAGCCGAACAATCTTTTACTGTGTGCGTGTTGTTAGATATTGAAAGGCCTTATCACTCCGTCTGAAATCCTTCGATGATTCCTTGAATACGTTTAGAAGACAATCGACCGCATTGTTGCTAACAACATAATGTGTATTTTGTTGCTAGTAGGAATTGATGATCCAGCCTTCCATCTGACTTCTATACTCACTTATGTTATGATTTCTTTTTGCGCATGAAACATATCTATGTATGTAGGTAATGGGCCTAATGCTTTGTAGTTATTTAATAAATCAATAAATGGCATGAAATGAAAATATTTTAAAACGTTTAGATTCGAATTAGTTGCTGCTTCTTACCCTAATGATAATTTTACTAATACATACATAATAAGTATTCATTAGATTCCTAATAATTTCCACTGAATAGGAGAGAGATTGGCTTAATGTCAATAGCAACCCGCAGTAACCAAAATACTTTCGCACTACATTTTTGCCTTGACAAGGATCATTTTATTGGAATAATATAAGAAGAAGAAGAAGAAGAAAAAAAAAAAACCGTTCTTACCATCTTTCAATTTATATAAAATTTCATTCTTTGAAAAAAAAAAAAAAAAAGAAATTCTTTTTCTTTCTAGATTAGAAGTTTTTCGAAAGGTTTTTATGTGAAAAAAATCTCAGAGATTTGAAGAAAATTTATTTACAAGAAACAAAAGTTACTACAGAATAATTTAATTGAAAAATCTATTACAGTGTACAGCGACAAATAAGTCCCCGCATATACATATTATATATATATATATATATCTTCCCGCCTATCATAGACACAAACATGAAGCCACCTTTTAATAACAAGAATTTTGAGAACAATGCAATTAAGACAGTTTCTGACACTGCAAATGACATAATGTCAGTTTTGTCACCTTCTGATAGCAGTTAAACAAACAACAGCTTAGACATTGCGAGGAGAGGAAGATTAAGTAGGAAAATATATATGTGTGTGCGAAGAAGGTGCGAACATATACAAACATACAAAATGTCAAATGCAATGTCATAAGGTATATATAGATATATGCAGGTAAGTGTGAGATGACGACATAATATTGAGGTCGTATAAACGGAAATTGTTAAAGTGTCCTTTTTGCTAAACAAAATATTCCTTGCAGCGTTAAAATGCAAAGACGCAAAAGCCTCAATAGAAAAAGGAAGAGAAGGGTAACTTGAGCTTGATTACACTGCATTGAACAATTGAAGTGTCAACATTATACCTTATGAGGGTGTCATAATGAACGTTTGTATGATTATTTGTGCACACGTCCAAACACAAGCATAACGTATTGGAATGAGAGATACATAACGAGCATGTCATAGTATTGACGGCAAGCATTCGAAGTCATTTAATTTGTTAAATTTTGTAATGTGCAACAGCATTACGTTGACCATAGACGAATTGAAGGGGAGTGTAATGTAGAAGATGCACAAGAAGAAGAAGAAGAAGAAGAAGAAGATGAAAGCAAGGTGACACAATATAAGAAAGGGTTTATCTCCTTGGTCCTGTAATAATAATAATAATAATAATAATAATATACAGCTCGTATACACATTTACACACACACACACGCACACACATATACATACATGCACATAAATTTACAGAGACAAATATGTATATGCATATATTGATAAGTATAGGATATAAATGCGTAAGTTTGTAAGCATTAATTTTTACTATACGTATAAACATCATCATCAATGCATATGTCTGCGGTTTTGCTGCGTTTGTTGTTTTATACAAATTCTGGGGTATTTTGAGACTCGAATTATGCTGTTGTTATTGTTGTTGCTTCAAAACTTATGTATGTTGACATAGCATGTCAACACAAGCCAACAAGACTTACACAGAGACAGAGGCATACGTATAAGCAATTGTCTGACTATCTGTCGTTTAAGCAGTATATATAGTTAGATAAGTGTAGGTCTTATGTTTTTTTTTTTTTTTTTTTTTTTTTTTTTTTTTTCACTCATGTCCATATACACACTTACTTACAATCAGAGTCACAATCGCACTCATACTCACATAACAGTTCATATGCCAGGCAAACGATAACTCTTGAATGCATTAGAGTTTTGCACTAATTTTGTCATGTTAGGCATTGATTGGAGTTATGCCTGTAAATCCAGTAACATTTAGGTGCATGCATATGTGTTCATGTGTTTTATGGTTTGCATAAAATGCTATGCTATGACATCCAATGTCTGCCATCTCTACCGGAAATGCAAATTATGTAATGTGTCAAGTAACCGGAAAATTCATTTTAATTGCTCTCGATATGCAACAATATTCTACATTTACATCATATATATATACATATACATATATATATATATATATATGCACATATACATCCTTGCACACGTCCCTACGTACGATATTAAAATGAACAAACTTGAAATCTTCTTATTTAGCATAATGATTAAATGTACATATGTATGTTGTCGTGCACATGCACTATTCATAATAATAATGGTATGGGGTTTGTGTGCAACTAAGTGTTAAGTTGATCAAATTTGGTTATGATTTTCTGTAATAATGGTTGCTGAGGTGTTAATTAAAGGTTTAGCGTTACAGTAATATTTTACATTTCAATTAAATTGAGTTAAGCGCAAAAAAGAACAAGAAAAAAAAAAAGAACAAGAAATCTAATGTTATACGTAAGGCACTCTCTACTTCCTTTTTAGTTTCACATGGGCATTGTCCCTTGATCAGAAGAGCTTGGAAATTCGCTTTGCCATGACTCTATCAACCAAATGCTAATTTCTAATATTTTCTGTCCTTCAAAATATTCGCTTCAATGTCTCAATTAAGTTGCAGTGAAGAAATCCTTTCGCATTGAAGAACATCGGGCATCAGGTAGTATTTCCTCTTTTTAAATGGAATCTTGATATTTACTTGCCTTGAGCAAATTTTCAGCCCGAAAAGTGGAAGCATTAAAGTCTAAGGTTTTGGGGGCTGAATGTTTCCCCAGCTCCTGCACGTCCATCTTAATCAATGAGTTAGCAAAACGAAATTTGCCAGAAATAATTCAAATTGTGATCGCATTGGGAAAAGTTGTGGCAAACTATTTGCATAAATGTTGATCGATTAAAAAGGTGTAGCAAGTGAAGAATCAATAGCTGGCTGAAGTAATTTTTTTTGTTTTTTTTTTTTTTTTTTTTTTTGGGTTTTTTTTTCTCTGTAGTCATGATAGTATGAAAGTGTGCGACAGACTAAAGAAATGATATCCAGATTTGGATACATTATGGACGTCTATTATGTTAATAATTTCCCCCCTATCAGTGAACAGGATTTTCTGCCATCCCGGGTGCCAGGTAAATCTTGAACTTTATAAAACGACCTGACCTGATATTTGAGAATGAAGCGTTCGTTGAAACTGCACTTGTGTCTAAATAAAGACAGATTAACACGAAATGCTTGACTTTGAGGATGCAGCGCAATCGCGCATCTCATACAAGAAGAAGAAAAATAGATGTCTTAGGTAAGTGCCGTCTTGACCAAAAGAGATCGCATTATATTTTTTTTCACTACATGAGACCCCAAAGCTTAGCGCCCTCCTGGCATAATGAAATGTGTCCGTGGAAGTGTGACGGATGCAATATTCTTATATCATCCATAGCCATAGACTTGTCATTGCTTATAGGTAGGTACTCATATTAACTTTTTCAAGACATCTGATGAGGGAAAGAGACCCTAACGTAATATATAGTCAAAATATTTGATATTCAATCATGTTTAATGCATCAAATATGAGTCACTTCTTGTCACTTGTGTGTACGTCCTTCAAGTTTAAATTTCAACAACTGCGGCGTCCTTACCTTATCTAGCGAAATGTGAAAGTGATATGGGTTTCGAAAATCATTCATAAAAATTCATATGATTGTGGAAATGCATGCAGTGCCTTTGACAGAAACTACGCTAGAGACTGAAGAAACACATTTCTGGCGAAAAAAATGAAAAAACAAAAAGAAAAAAATGATCTTTTCTTGCCAGTCGGGAAACTTTTCGCTCCGTGTAGTGCGTAACAACAATACTTTTCAATAAAAAATTGTTTTTTTTTCTTTTTGCGTTTATTTATGATAATAATTTTAATTTAGATTAGACCACCCTCAGGTTGACTGCCTATTTATGTTATGTTATATATGTAAACTGTATATGATCATCTCTGTGCAGCCATTTATGCGATAAAATAACTTTTTAATGATGTTTATCATCAACTTTATAAACAAACAGAAAGCATGGCTGTAAAGGAGAGAAGATCATCTCAATCAGATCATTTTTGTTTTTGCTTTTATATTTATCGCTTTGTCGTACGTAGCACACACTTCCAGTCTTTGATATGTTGCGCTTGTCTACGCAACAAAATTTTATGACTTTTTTACATTTTTACGATATTGTAAAACAATCACTTTTTAAAACGCTGCCGTTGAGGCAGGCGTTTGTATTACAATTTCTAGTCAATGCATAGGACTCCATGTACCGCAGATTTTGCGCATTATATTTACTTACTAAGTTAGGGTTAAAAATAAAATTCCAAAAAAAAAAAACGTCTTGGCTCTGATAACTGCTTAAAAAGTAAAGAAGAGTTAAAAATGCCGAAGAGTCTCAATTGTTTCTACTTTTGGGCGATTTAGATTTGTAGGCAAGCATCTGAAGGGTCTGAAATAAATAGTTGTCCGGATATAACTCAAAGAAGAGAGCAGCGTACATTTGTATTACTATTCCTTATAATTATTTATCTCTCTCTCTCTCTCTCTCTAAAATGCTAAAGCAGTTCGCTTACGGCATAGAGATTTCTTACGCTCACCTATAGGAATTTTTATTCTATTTGATGGCTCACTTTATTGTCTTCACAAGAGCCATCCAATAATCGAAAATAAATTAAAATCACTCAATCCTTATAAAGGATTTTACCACAAGAGAATCCATTGCAAGACATTTTCAGACAATAAAATCAATGTTTGACGAGTATTGTGGCATCTACGGCATCATCGGCAGCATCGATTTTAGGCCATAGTACATCCAATAAACATTGCTTGGCAATGCAATCCATTCACTGTCAAGGTCGAAATATTTTCGGAAATATGGCCGACCCAATTATTACTATGGGAGCACGAAAATTACCCCAAAAAAAAAAGTAGTCAACGACTGGACTCCAACGACTAATCGCCACCTGAGATCGTTTGAATATGTCTCTTAGGGTTTCGGGATCCCCGATGAAACAGCTATGCCTGATTGGATACCCAGACGGATGGAAATAAGCCTCATCACTCAGAACTCATTTGATTTGTTGTGTGGGTCGATTTACATTTGAAAATTTCGCTATATTAACTACTCAGCCTTATCTCAACAGTTCAAAAGCACCGTGAAACTTAAAACAATAAAACACTTTATAGTCAAGCAAAGTCAACCAGTTCCATAGTTACTCTGCACCATTTTGCTTAATCATATTTTTTTTTATTGTTTTTTACTTTGCGATAAAAATATGCCAATAAATATAACTCAACCATTATTTTTTCCTGCAAAACTTTATATGTAGCGGGACCCTAAGGTGTGAACTAACGTAGGTTGCTTGCGGGTCCACAAAAAAGGATCGGAATTTTTGTGTAGTAGTGCAGTGCATCGTAAATCCTTCTCTTGAACTAATTTTCACTGCGGAATATTGAAAATTAGGCCTTTTTGCCATACAAAGGACTTCTTTCTCGTAGCATTCGTTATATAGGACGGGGTCTAAAAAATTTACGCATTCCAGTCAAATGCGATGCCGAAATTAGTTAAGTAGCGGCTCACGTTTTGCACAATGCAAAATTTTTTTCATATAACGATGCTTACAAAATAAGGCCCATCAGCCGAGAGGGCCAGTGCTGCGATTTAGTCCATTTTCAATTCTTCATTGGGGGGGAGAGTTCGTCAGTGTATTAACTTTCTGCCAAATATCTTAAAAATCGCGATCTCTAGACTGAAGATGACAAATATCAGACAGACGGACAGACAAAGTGATTCTGTATCAATTATTGCCAGAAAAGATGAGTCTACCTTTAGACATTCTGGGCGTTATATATATGCGCACAAACATCTACCCGCATACCCGTATGTACCGGTCTAGTATATACTGATGCCTCTCATGGAAACGCCCTAAAAGCGACCATCTTAAACGGGATTATTAAAGTTATTTGAATTTTTTTTCTCTTATCCCTCCAAGCTATTAGGGAAAAGTGTGGGTGCGTTGGAATGAATTGTGAATAAATTCAATATATCTAGCGATCAGGTTATACCTAATATTTACAGAAACTTGTCGGTTTTTCTTCTCAACTTATTTCATAGAGTTGGATGTTTGGATATCAAAACAATATTTATATGTAATCCAAGGATCGCTGGAAATTTTTTTATCCCTCTGTTTGTTTATTAAACATTGACTTTAATCCTAACCACAAATTGTCTTTGAATACTGAACGTCTTAATTGGTTCTATTCGCTTGCGGGAATAATGAGAGCGAAAGGGTGAGGGAGAGAGCACGTAAATAAAAATTAGATTGAAGATCGGCAAACATACATATGTACACACATGGTATAAGGTTTGAGCAGTAGCTCAAGGGTCTTTTATTTCTTACTAAATAGTTACAATGCGGACGTACGTCATTACTTCTCATATGGAAGTGTTAATATAAAAATATTCTTAGTCATCTTTGTTTATTCTTGTGCTCTTTTCTGTGAGCTAGTGATTGAGCGAAGAAATTTTTCCTCAATCCTGTTCGATAACTGCTACGGAAGAAGCTACGGCTTTACGTCGTCTTGCTACATCTTCTTGGTCGGATCATTGGTCGGTTCTGGCTGACCATTTGCCACCGAATCAAAAAGCTCCTGCTTCTACGTTGCCATCAAAACCGAATCGAATGCATGCATATGTGTCGTTATGTCCAGCCCCGAAGCAGTATACAAAAATTAATTGCGCTCACGACAAGAATTTAATTCCTGGTCCCGATTTGATAGATAATTTCCAGAGATCATACGAAGCCCTGAAAGTACCCTATCCACTAGATAATGCTATCCCTATCTAGCTAGAAACTCAAGCTAGAGGAACGCCAGCTAAAGTGGATTTGTTTAAAAAAAAATTCTGATTAACGCTTATCTGAATTCACTGTGACTATGGAAGATTATCGCGACTCCTTCAGCGATTAAGCTTTGCATTCTATTAATCGTTCAATCCTGAAGAACAAGTTGATTATGGACCGAAGCCACAAGCAATCGCTGGGCCTGAATATGCCATAGAACATTGAATTATTATTTCAATTGCACAGCGGCTAAGTCATAAGATGTAAAAGTCTTTGATTATTCACTCAATACATTTAAAAGCTAAATAGGTAATCGGTTATTGCTGGTCAGGTCGGTTCGGAATTCCTAATGAAAGCACAATGAGTGCAAAATCTCGTTGCAATATTTGCTACTACTTTTACTTAGTGCCTATTAAATAATTTACTCAATTTTTCGGTTGAGAAACCACTGAAATCTTTTATTTAATAAAAGCAACAATTTGCGCCTAATGCTTGTCCAAAATCTCCGAAATTAGCGAATATTTGCTGAATGAACAAATTCTTGTTTATCTTAACTTGCTATCGGAAGTTACGCCATACAGATCCACAAGCGCTTCTGCTTACAGTTATAGAAGGAAGCCAATATTTTTTAAGTGATAAACGTGACTCTGCGTGTAGACAACCCCTGAGTGATTGGTCATATCACCAAAGAAGCCTTTTAGCCTCTAGTGTTTCAATCAATTCTTTCGATCGCTTTTGCAGCTAACTTTCACATGCTTATCCATCTCTACGCTTATCCAGTGTTACGCAGAATTCAGAGTAGACTTATAACCCTTTGAGATTTTTACTCTCTTCGACACAACTGCACGTAGAAGTAATAGATTTAAATTTTCAAAGTCGTGCACCCTATGTGAGGAGATAATTGCAATGAAAAGAATTTGCCGAAGAAAAAGAAAAAGTCTCTAAATAGTTGTTCTTTACTTAATATGAGCCCGAATTTGTTTTTATTAAATGACTTTTTTGCGACATTAACTGACATTAGCCCATCTCTGGTCCGATATTTTAGCAAATTAAGTCTTTTTCAGTCTATTTTTAAAGTCTCTGTTAAACAACTTCAGTTGCCTCAAACAATACTAAATCTACTCTCATTAATCAACTCTGCTCGCGACAATTAACTGAGATTTCCACGACTGAACTGCACCTCACTCTTCACTCTTCGAATCGTATCAGGTAGGATCTGCTTACACATCTATTGCGGCAAAAAGTTGTAGAAATTTCTGGATGACATATGGGACAAGAAATTAAAAAAATTTATGCCTCCCAATGAAGATATAATAACATAGGATATAATATATCGAAGTAGAAGAAGTTTTAAAGAAAATCAGTTTATGACATAGAGCGAAATCATGCCCAACGCGAGAGCGATTTTCCGTTATATTGACGCTGCATAATAAAGGATAAAGAAACCGCCATCTTTTGACCCCAATGTAGGCAATTTTCCGATAACCAAAATGTGTGTGATAACAATTCTAGTGATAATGATAATCATAATAAATAATTCATTTATCGCTTTTAGAACATAAAAAAAAAAAATGAAAACAGAAAAGATGGTAGAAAAGCGAACAAGCAACAATCCATCACAGAGCCGATATCGTAATCACTTGTAAATAGAAAAAAGGAAAAGAACAAATGTCCACCTGATTAGTGTATCTAATGAAGAAAATCAATCTAAAAAATATTTAGGAAAAATAATTAATTATTGATACTACCAATTACCCGGCAATCGAATATTCAAAGAGTGAAAATCGTCTACTGGTACTGGTATGAAAAGCTCTTAAAAAAAGGTGACTAGAGGGAGCTGCCTAGGACTGAATTTAAAAGTCTGCAGAGCACTGCAATGAGCCAATGCACATAATGTGGATTGTAAGAAGACAGTGACAAACAAGAAACATTACATCTGCATATCCTTTGAATTATGTAATCCTGGAAACTTCTCGTGTTTCCTTTCGTTTTTCATTCTTAAAAAAGAGTGAGTGGGATAATAAAGGAGGCAACAATAGTGATTGATAAAAATAACAATACAAGGCACGACAGGCAGACATGAACAAAACAGATCGCCGCTTAAGAAAATTGCTCCATTAAAAAACGATCACTTATAGGAAATTTGTAAAAACTAGGAACGTCTTGAAGCAATGACAAGCAATGTTTTCTTTATAATAAAAATACAGCTAAGATATCGCTTTTACTGCAAAATTTTGCCATTAATTCAATTAATTTGTAGAGCACATGTGATATACTGTGTATACCTTTGTATCCAACTGGTGGATGCAAAGACAATAGTTTCTAAAAGAGTGGCAACTATTTTTCCGTTCATTCCGTCCGATAGCCGTATTGATTCACAACAAGATGGTATAAATTAATCGCCGAAATTCTGATGATCTTGCATTAGTGAACATTGATTCATTTTTAAGTTATCTCAGATAATTATCGGAGAAGATATTCAACAAAAACTATTACCTATCGCTTCCCATCAATTTTTTTTAGCAAAGTTTGAAAATTTTGACACAAAGTGCGCATTCATTACTTAAATATTTCATTTACCATATAGAAGAAGTCTTCGCACTAAGTGCTAAACAGAACTTTTCACTAAGTTCTCCCAATAGATGGACCCGTGCTTTATGCAATCATTTCAAACACCCAGACGTACGCATCAGAGACTCCGAAAAATAACAAAATATTCTCGATCAGCGTAGGGGCGACTGGGGGTCGGATTTGGTGTCATCCTGTAGCAATTGAAATTTTTTACATGATCCGCCCCCTCTATATTTGGGAGCATGAATCACGGACCACGAAAAAATACTATCGGAAATTGCAAAACTTTTTCCTCACTTACTTACGAGTTATAGTCGATGTTGTTTTCTAATAAATAAATAAAAAAAAAAAAAAAAAACTACGACATTTCAACAAGTTCCCTGCATATATACACATATACATACATATATACATATACATATACATATACATATATATATATATATATATATATATACATAATTAAAAAATTTACTGTTAACTGTATTTGAATTTTGTTTTTTTTTTTTTTTTTTTTGTTGTTTTTATTATTGTTTTGAAATCATTTATAAACGTAATCACAAAACATTCTTTTTATCGCCACAACTGACAAAGAAATGAAATCCGCTGTTACACTCAACACACAGACGGTATTATTATTATTACTTGTCAACCACTAACCTGTGGCCACATACGTTGGGTTTAGGATTGGGATACAAACTGAATATATTTACATTTTCTAGTTTGTTTTTATTTTTAATTTTTTATTTTCACTTTTTGACGGACAACGTCTTTCAATACACGAAACGAGACACATTCACTACTGCGCTACACATGGAGAAATTCTCAAATGTTTGGTTAACTGTTTGCTTAAAATTTGTTTGTTACATATGTGTAGAGCGATATTTGTACGCGTTTACACACACACACATATACAATACAATACAATATGCGTATATATATATATATATATATATAATATATGTGTATGTGTGTGTGTGTTTGTGTTTGTTTGTTTGTTTGTTTGTGTTGTATTAATTTTCTTTTAATTTTTCTTCTTTTTTTTTTTGTTTGTTTTGCTTTTGTTTTTTGCTTTTTTTTTTGTTTTTTTTTTTCTTTTTTTTGTTTAATTTTCAATAATAAAAACACAATGCGGCGAGATTGATTGCACAAGAGAGTTATAATACGTATATGAGTTGTGTGCGTCAGTGATGATGTGTGGAAAGTTTGTGTTGATTTTATTTGGTTGCGTTTTGGTTTTTTACGTATTTCAAGCGCTAAAGTTATAGTAGCCAACCAACCAGCTAGTCAGCCCATGAGCCAGCGCCAACAACACGTACCATATAGGAAACGTATACATTCATGCATACGAATACTTGCACATAAACAAAAGCATATAAATATTTGTACGCAGTATATGGGCGAAGAAACACTCAATTAACAGAATAGCAATGAACAAATATTACATGTATGTTAGTGTGTCTGATTGTGTGTGAATGCGATTGAGTTGAGCAGAGCGCAAGTGTTGTTTTTATATAATGTAGCTCCCAATCATTGTGCTGGTAATGATTATGATTTTGGGTATAGTGAGGAGTGGTTGAAAAATCTGCACAAAATTTTCCGACTCGCTGACGATGAAATTATTTTGAAAATACCGTTACATATACGCACGATCTTCTTGCATACAACTATAAATAATAATATATATATATATATATATATATATATAGATTCATAAGTATGATTAGCTATCGCATTTTTATTGTTCGATGAAAAGGAATAAATTTGAAAAAATGTTCTCTTAAGCTCTCCAATAGAATAATAGATGCTTATGCTTATGCTCTTTTCGCTCTTGCTGTCTTACTCTTTTGCTTTTATTGGGACTCATGATGCTCATGATACAGCCACGCACACACGCACGCACACACACATACGTTCATGCCTTCCCAACGAACGCAAGCAAGCATTCACAAATTATTCTCTTAATAAAAGTGCGAATGCTCTTCGGTTCTCAAATAAAACTGCATTCTGCAAATATGCAAGCACCGGTTTACCTATGACTGTATTGGTTTTCGACTTTCACTCAACTCTTCTTTTCTTTCCTGTTTTTTTTTTTTCTTTTTTTTTTTTTTCCTTTCATATTTCAATGCACATTTAACTAACTAAGTGACTGCAGGACGAATATACGGGAATTTGAAAATAATGTTGAAATTTTGTCTTTCCATTCGATAGAGAGAAACTCTTGCGTATATATATATATATATATATGAGTGTTTGAATGACCGATAGTTATGGAAATAATTTTTAATTTATTTCGACTGAATTGTTTTGCTTTGCGACTTTTCTAATATTGTTTCTGATTTTCTTTTTTTTTTTGTTTCTTTTTCTAGTCCTACTGCAATTTCCTTGTTTTGTTTGTAGTCCATAAATAGTTTTCTTATAAATAGACAGACACAAGTAACAGATGTATAATGCATGTCTTTATTTATTAGTGTTCGTGTGTGTGTGTGTGTTGGTGTGTTAGTGTGTTGGTGTGTTGGTGTGTTGGTGTATGCATTGTATTTGTTTATTGTTTTTGGTAATATGCCCAAAAATGTTGCCTTTTGTGGCAAAGTGCAGATTTTCAGTTATTACCAACAACTAACCACGTTTTGTGGTATTGAAGTTGTGTGAAATAATATTGGTAGGCCATGTACATATAGAGAAGTGCTTCAAATTGTTATATAGAGGTGTTGTTGTTGATTTTTTAGGTATTTTATTCTTTCTTTGTCTTATCATTCACCTTCACATACATGCATATGCATTTTTTTATACATATTTATTATAAATAATTTTTATAAACTCAAAAATTTTTTTATTTCATTTTCTTTTTTTTTTTTGCCTACCCCCCACCCCCCCCTCTTTCCCTAAACTGATGCATAAGTGTACATAAACATAAGCATTTATGTGCGTTTATATGGGTGTGTGTGTGTGTGTGTGTGTGTGTGTGTGTGCATTTATATATACAGTTGTGATAAAAGAATTGATTTGTTGTGACTTTTACCATCATCCTGGTTTTCTTTAAGGTTATGTTTATGGTTTTATAAAATTGATTTGTTTTCAAATATCTTACAGAAAATCTTTTTCTCTAAAACTTTTCATTCACGTACGTAAGTGTGTGTACACATATATAAACCAAAGTACTTATACATAAAAGTATTTAACAAGTAAAACTTTCATTTTCATTTAGCTCGCGACGAATTGCGGATACCTGCGGCCTAAGGAAATTTCCCCAAATCTCTGCCTTTCTTACAAAGCGACTACACAAGACGATCTAATGTTGAAATAATTCTAAATCACTCTCTACTAAGCCTTATAAAATTTGAAATGAAAATATTTTAACTTGTTTTCCATGTTCCAGGGTTAACTTATCATCTTGCATATTACGCATAATCGTAGGTTAAAACTTGACTTTTCCAGTAAAATCAAGAATTTATCTTAAATTAATTTATTAATTTTAATAAACTAATGTCAGTTAAATCCGTGAATGCACAGACAGACGGATGGACATTGTTATACGATTTAAGAATGTTAGAGAATTTTTACTACTTATTTCCGCTTACTTGCATATGGAATATCAATATTAGTTTACCATCATTTTTTGATAATTCGTATAAAAATAATGCATAAACTTCTACTTTTAAAATAAGAAATTTATTTATGCTTTAAATACAATTTTATATAGAAAATATTCTCTAAAAATAAATTCTAAAGGTTATTTATTTTCATATAAAATTTTTTAAACATCCTTTAATTTTAAAAAGAATTCAAAAAAAAAAAAATTCCTTTTTAACTCAGAACTCTTTCTCGCACAACATGAAATTTATATAAAATATTATTGCCGTAGTCTCTGCAAATACGAAAACTATTTCATTTCTTATATACCTATCTAGTTATCTGACTGACTGAGTAAGACTTAAAGAATATATCGATAGTTTTCATCAAGAATCTTAATATGCTTGCTTCCAAATAGTTTTAATAGTCGTCCATCATTATCTTGGATATTTTTACGCCAACAGGTACGTGATCTTACAGCATTTTAGTAGTAGTAGTTAACTTTTCTTTATATCATAAGCAATAATATGTAAAATCATATTTATCAGGTGAATAGCAATGAATTCTGGATGTGATTGTTTCAAGAGGATGGTAACACATATTTTATTTAAAGTGTTCTCCATCCATCCATCCATCCATCCATCGACCCATCCATCCATTCATCCATTCATCCATCCATCCATCCATCCGTCCGTCCATCCATCCGTCCATCCATCCATCCATTTGTTTATCGGTAATCTTCCTCTTTATTTTGATAGCATTTGTAATCAGTGGCGAAAGTGCAATTTCGAAATCGGTTTTCACTTCAATCGCATCCGTTCTTATTGGTACATATACACTATGCTATATCTACAATACGGGAAGCCATATAGTGTGTCTTCGGCTCGCCCGCCTAGTCAACACCAGTGTTGTTCACATGTCCGTAGTGCAGCCCTTGTAATGCAATAGTAACGGTTCAACAGCACATTGAAATTAATCAGAAAAAGCGAACATATCCGCGTTTGAAATTATTTTCTTTTTTTTTGGCCAATAATTAGACTTAGTTAAGGTTCCACATAAAACTGGTCTGTGCATAGCTTTTTTGTTCTCTCCCCCCCCCATAACATATGCGGACACGGTGTTGATCAAAAAACGTTACAGAAAGATAGAAATGGAGTAAGGATCTACTGTTTGTGCATATTGGACGTGAAAATGCATACATCAGGTACGGTAGGAAGGATTGTTCTTGGAAGATTATCCCAAAATCGGGCAGTATGGTTAAAAAACGACGAGTCGCGGCTGTGTATTGTGCGGTGTACAGGTAATTCCAGGACGAGTGGATGAGAACGCTTAGAAAACCGTGTGCTGCTGTTCAAAGACTTACTTGGTGAACAAATCTATTTTATCTCTGTAGAGCACTTGCCCTGAATGTATTCGAATTTAAGCGCGTTTTTAACGGAATAACATACGTATATACTTATGGAATGTTTTGCAACGCTTAACGGGGACGCCTTCACGTGCAGGAGTCACACTTTGCCAAATGCTCTTAAAAAAAAGCCTTCAAAATTAATTTCTTTACCTGACTAATGCAATAAATTCCTCGATAAAAAGAATAAATATTAAGGACTAACAACATAGCCTAACGGTTCTATTATAGAGAGATAGTAACTACGTTCCGTAGCTGTCCATGCGATCAGTTAGTCCGAATGCGATTCATTTAATGGAGGAAGAGTCTAGGTAGTCACAAAGAAGAATTTGAAGAAGAAGATTTCTTTAGTATCCACAGCTCATATAAACTCGAACTTGCTAATAATTTTTTTTCGTTACGTTCCGGACAAGGTCTAAGGGTAGGGATAAGGGTATTAATAAAATTACTTACTTGCAAACCGGCTGACTATTAAATTTAATTTGATTTTCATTTGATATGAAAACAATTTCTCTTAAACGAAATTTGCTTTTCTAGATAATGTTTTCAGAATATGTCAGATAGACAGACAGACAGACAACTACGCTTAAATCGATTTCGTAACACATGCTGATCGCATGCGTACACTCTTTACAAGTAAATAGAAAGAAATATAAGTTTGAAGTGAGGCTGCGAACCAAAAGCAATGAAAATTAATCAGTTAATTAAATAGCCCGCGATGGTATAAATGACAGAGGAGTTCCCGTTAGATTGTCTCTGATATTTGCACTAAATTTCAGTTCCATGCTGCAATAGGCCTTTCAGGTCGCTGCACGGAATGCCCCCCGCCATTACGTTAGTTGTCTACTTTGACTTCACAATCTTTTAAGATTTTTTAATTACTTTGGCGTTTTTATTATCTCCGGCAATCCCAAGACGGGATGTGGCGACTTTTATGCAATCTCGTTTCATTCTCTATTATAAGGCACTCAGGTATTCCATAAAATGCAGTTTTTCTGTTTACGGAAAGTAGCACCAAAATCCCTTTCATATCGCGCGTTAAAGAAAATTAAGACTTTCTGCCGTATTTTAAAAAAGAGATTTTCATGCTCCAAGTTTTGCTATTTTATCAACATTTTCGTTAATACTTGATTTGAAGATTTGAAGAAAGCATAAAATAAAAGCTTCATTCCGTTCGCATGCCTTTGCCTTTAAATAGCGAGCACTTTTTATTCCTTTTCACTTGCGCTCGTTTAAGCGATATTGAGTTTACAGAACAACACCATTGAGAAAAGCAAGACAAGCAATTGCATAATACAGGAATCGGCCGTAGATAACGATTAAACAAACCGATTACTGGTTATATCAAATGGATGGCTTTCTCATCTTTTGTTTCGATAAATATTTTCATTGAATTTCAGATCAATATTCTCTTTGTGTCGAGATGAAAAACTTTGAATTCGTTAGGTTTCATCGTTTAATTATTCTAAACACATTCCACTCACATATGGATGTACAGGGATTGAAGATCGATGTGTACACGTGAACATGTATTAACAATACTTTTACGGACTTTGATAACTTCAAGAAGCTTTGTGACAAAGACATAAATAGGCAGACAGATGGACGATCATATCAAAGTGAGATTAAAAATTATTTTTTATATGAACTTAAGTACACTGCCGCAGTGTGTTGCCGCAATGAGTGTAATCATCATTTTGCCAAAGCCATTTCTTTAGTTACACACATTATGTTAATATATTTACGGTCGATTAACGCAACAGTGTATCCAAAAATGTAATTAAAATTACTTCTATTACTCAGTATATATAACTTTCCTTAAGCGATCTTTTCATTCGCATATTGAAATAATTTCACAAAATGTCGCTCCGCGTCGCTATTACTCCATCATTTGTAGTGAAACACTTGCCAGGTTAGAATCTTTCGAGGTTTACAATCAGCACGGAACTCTGAAGAAGCCACAGTTAGTGATAGAGATAAGTCTTCCAGCATTTCGTCACTCAATGCCTTTAATTTGGCCGACGCTAAGACGCCTTTACCTTGCGCCGATGAATAATTATTTCTTTTGTTTGGAAGCCGAATCTTTTCTCAATATTCTGCTGCCATAATATTTTCTTCTCCTTTTCTTAACTAATTACATGTAATCAACTAACAAAATTCCTTTATAACCCCCGCCCTCTCCCCACAATTCGATGAAAAAAATCCAATTTATTCCAGTTTTACTGATGCTATCTAGAAAATCGCAGTCGAGAGTAGTTTCGCGGCCGATGTCTTTTCTATAGCTTTCTCGTGTCAAGAAAATTAGTTAAAATTTTATGTATTGGAGCGCGTGAACTACTTAAGGCCTCGATTATAGTAGCTTCAGTTACCGTACCTTTACCGTATCTTGGACCTTTATTAACGATTTCTTCAGTAATAATGCATTTTCATCTAAAAAGCTACTACGACTACGCTTAAATTGGGTAGGATGGGAAGAAGCGTTGGGTCATAACACTTTCATCATGTCTTCATAGATTTCCTTCTCAGATAAACATTTTCGTTCATTTTATGTAATTGAATCGCTCTACACATCCGCTTCCAGCAGCTGTGGACGACGGAAGCCACTCCTCAAATTAGTTCTTCTGCTTCGTACGCAGACCTTTTTGCAATTTCCCCGCTGAAAGTTTTCGCTAACGAGCGTATAAATGATTCGTGATCTTCACCTTAGCACGAATCAATTTGCAATACGTGTTGCGTATTGAAAGCATTTCGAATTCGTGAATTTAAGTCCAATTATTTGTATTTGTGAACTATTATGGGAAAGTTGCGAATTATGGTTCGCCAACTTTTATTTTATTCCGATTGTAATTGAAACAGTAAAAGATTTGTTTGGAAGACAACTAAAATAATAAAAAAATTGTAGAGAAATTTTCCAATGGCTAAGGAACGATGATAAGAATTTTTAAAAGCGAGTTCATTTTTATATAAAGTATTGAGAGTGATCTTCATCTAAGAGGTGAAGACTCCTTAAACTTCTGGCGAAAACTTATTTAAGTTTCGAAAACCTTTGCTTCGAGTCATCTATGTCCGGCAAAGCTATTTGTCCATCTTATACGTTAGATGTTCAAAGAAAAAATTCTTGTAATTTTCCGCTACTCGA
>KK502451.1:526336-531912 GCA_000688735.1 Glossina austeni
TCCAATCTGATGAAAGAACCCTTTAAGGCACAAGATCTCGACTAACAAGTCAATGGTCGTGGCTTCAAATCTCAAGTGCGGTAGAGTTTTCAATGAAGTTACTAATGCTTTAAGACGTTAGTCTTAAAATTCATTTCTCTGCGTAAACTAATAATAATAGATGTCCGTGTGTGCTTCGTTTTCATTAATTACCATTATCTTCCCAAAAAGTTTTCCAGCAGAGCACAGTTCGTTTCGAAAATTTCCCTAACACTCTCATAACGTAATCATTCACCTTTTTGTGCTATTCCATCGGAATTGCAGAATTCTGACCATAGTGCGTAAAATTGTTCTCTTCATTAAAATGATTTTATGGAATCACAATTTTTCCCGTGGCTGCCAAGAAGTCTTGCATAAATAAAACGGAATAAGAAAATAGCCAGCAAATCGCTACCAAATTGTGGGAAAATATGATTCGAAATATATCCGATATGTATGTTAAGATGTACGATCGGCGCATCGTATTAATAAATCGGTCGATTCTTTATTGAATCGATTAACATGCAGCGCCTGCTACATACACACAGTTTAAATGGCAAATATTTTTATATTCAAGGTTCAAATGGCTTTTATTTTTTAAATTCTTATACCCTACACCACACTCTACGGAACAAGGGTGTATTAAATTTGTGCGGATGTATGCAACATCGAGAAAGAGTTGAGATAGACTCACTATTTATTATAGCGTTTAGCTTGTCTGTCCGTCTGTCCACCTTGCTTCCTAGTTTTCAACTTGCAGGCCGTATTCTAGAAATGTGATGAAATTGCTCACACTAACGGGCCTTGGTCTAAGCGGGAACGCTGTTAAAAATCGTCCAGATTGGCCTACTTTTCTGACCACTCTTCATATGACGACATATTTTGAAAATGTCTTTATATAAATAACTTTGGGATGATGTCGAATATTTTATGGCGAATCACGGCCCACTGTAGCTTGCTCTACTTGTTTAGTCTTGATATAAAGATTAATAATGAATTTTATTATGGTGTGCTCGATACGTCCACTTAAACGATCCCACTTTTTTTTCGCGAACATAGCGGCGACTGATCAGCAAATCGTCTTTCTCAAGTTAATTTTTGAATTTGTGATGGTTCATATATGTTGTAGTAGAGTTAAGTCATTTCGGCAGTTAGCAGATTAACTAATAAATCTCTTCACTCGGCACCGTAGGCCTTCGAAATCGATGGAATATCCAATTTTGGCCTTTGAAGCACCTACTTGCAAGCCCTTGCGCCGAAACGCAGGTGAGGAAAACGCAGCTTTTGAAGAAAGCCGCCGCTTGCTTTAAACTTTTTCCGATACGACTTTCACTACATTTTCAATCACATTTTCAAAAATATTTCGATCGCTTTTCTGTTGACGTATAGTGAGAGAGTAAAAGTTTTCACGCTTTTATTTTGCTTAAAACTTGTATTACCCATAAAAAACTCTCGTACTAATAAACCTCTTGGTTTTTCTAATGAAATAAAATAATTAATTTCGTCCACACAACATGACATTTAAGCAATGACTGTAGACCATAAAAGCACTTTCACTTTAAAAATTTTGGGCAGCATTTCAGTTGTGAAATGTTTAAATACTTTTTAACTGTCCTTACTTAACGGCCAAAGCTGAGAGTACAGTAAAGTAAATTTATCATTATTCTTAGAATACTTATCGTTATCATGAAAACATCCTGCGATATATAAGAGAAAAATTTCTTGTTAATTAGTCAAGTCCTTTAGTTTGTTCCTCTTTTTCTTTCGGACTGATGGTCAGAAATTTTGCAGAAACTTTTGCAAGAAGCCGATGTATGGCTTCGATTGTAATTACGGAACAATTGAAGGGATGGAAGCACAGTAATTACAAATGTTTCCTTGGGAAAAATCGAAATATTCTCTCGATATATTTTTACTGAAAATCATTCAATATCTGCAACTATAACTTGAATATTGAAAGAAGTCATCTCAAAATTTCGCGATGGAAGATTCCTAGCCATTCTAATACAATTTTCCGGCCATTTTGCCTCGCCGGACAATGAAGGATTAAATATATATTTTTTTTTTTGTAAATTTGTTAAAATATTTTTTACAATTTTTCAATTTTCCTATTGTTTTTTCCATATAATATTTGAAAATTCCTGAGTGCTTATCATAAAAAAATAAAGAAAAATAAAATAAAAAAAAATTGTGTTATTTAACTTATGTCTGCGAATACAATTATATGTAAATTCTACTTAAGCGTTGCGCTTCTCATCTCAGCCACTATTGCTTGGCTCCACCCATTTTATTTGTAGTGCAGCTTGTGTCTGCATAAGCTCTCCTCCTACCCCCATACCTATTATATTTTGGATTATTTTTCTCACCTGTGCTTATTTCTGCTCAACATAAGCTATAATTTTCTTTAAAATTTATTTATTTTTTTTGTACAAATTTTTACTTTTTCTCCTCCAATCGTAGTAAGATCTTCATTAAAATAAAAGTAAGTTAAATAAGTTACGAAATGAAGATCTTTTTATTTTTATTTACTAATAAAAAATCAAAAACATAAACAAATGACAATTAATGATAATCCTTGAAATAATTGCCATTTTGTAGAAATATATTGCTTTGACTCATAGAACACTTAAAGATTCTTCGAAGATATATGCATGTCTTAGAGTGCCGATTATCATGGAAAGTAGTAAAGCAGTATCGCGGTGATCGTTAATCCATTGAAAATATTTTTTAAAGAACGCTTTTAACAGAGCTACAGCCCTCGTGCAACGAGTAGCCTTTCGTTTAGATTAAAGTAAGCTCTTCTCTTTTTATATATTCGCGTTTTCTAAATTATTTCCTGAACGCGGGAAAACAACATAAGAGCTAAGCTGCAACAAAGTATAGCAACAAAAGAATTCGTTAAATTCAACGAAAGCTTTAGAGCTCTTCAATAAAATTGAATCGGACAATGCATTCTATGGCCTATTTTCTAACGTTAGTTTGTTTGAAATCAACACTAGCGCACTATCAACAGTAAAAGACTTTGAGTATGACGTTCTTCAGCCAAGTAAATTGTAAATTAAGTCCAGCGAATCTGAACACTTGAGTTTAATACGGGAATAGATTTCCCATATAAATTCGCATGATTATAAAACCAATGCTTACTACGCTTCATACGAGATCTTCATAGTGTATCACAAGCGCCTCTGCATAATTCTCTAAAATTGCGTGTAGACTTACATCGTATAGCATGAACAAACTGCACTTATGTTATTTTAAATTTATGTTTATTGCAAAAAAAAAAAAAAAACCTTGTCCACGTCTAGCGATATCTTTATTATACAAAACGTTGCTTAGTTTTGGTGGTTGTATTGATTATTATAAAAAAAGTTTTCTGCTTCTAGGCTTTTGTTTGTTACAAAAAAACCGTTGCTTACTTTTGGGATTATAGTTATTATAAAAAATTTGCCTACTTTTAGGTTTTTGTTGTGCTACAAAAACCGTTGCCTACTTTTAGATTTACAATTATTATAAAAAGTAAAAATAAAAAAAAAAAAAAAATAGTCGCTTATCTAGCCACTGAGCTATGGAACAACTTTCTACCATCTCATTAAGCGATATTTATTTTGCGAGTATCCAAAAAAAAAAAAAAAAAAAAAATTGTATACTTATGCAACGATAAAAATCACACACCGCTTATGTTAACCGCACAACTAATTTAATTAATATTATTTGCCCATGTTAGTGTTGTTGTTGTTGTTGTAATCTTTGTAATGTGAAAATTGATTGACCAACAACATAAATTTCTCTTATAACATAATGAAGGAACGTTGCGTTGTTTACATTGTAAAAGTACGCAAAAACGGATATGAATATAAAAATTAAAACTATTTGAGAGCATTATTTTTATAACGGATTTGCAATAAAAGATAACAAGAACAATGCTTGAATCCTTTAAGCAGTAAATTAAATGGAAATAAAATTTTATAACGATCATTATATATGCGAAACGTATTGACTGATGGCGCTGATGGCTTACACTTTAGAACGTAGCAATAAATGGATGGCAATGCACAACATAATAACAACAATGAATGCTTAAAAGAATCGCTGCAGGTGCATGCAGGAAAGGAAGCAAAGCCAGGTGCTGTACAATATTGTATTGGTAATGGTGTGATGATGGTTATTAACATGTTCATTAATAAACTAACCAACACAATACATAAATATTGTATGCAGTGCTAAAAGAAATCCTTTTAGTTTATTATGAAACGTAAGAGAGAGAGAAAGAGATAGAGTTTCGAGTGTACAATCTGTGATATACTCTTTTAAGTGGTTTTCATAGTGATGGTATAAGATGCATGTGCGTGTGTATCTTTTTCTCTCTCTCTCTCTCTCTTTTTATCTCTTCCTCTCTCTATCTTATTTTACGTGTGTGTGTGTGTGTGTGTGTGTGTATGTGTATGTGTGTGTGTGTGTGTGTGTGTGTGTGTGTGTGTGTGTGCGAATGTAGATTGATGAACGTGTGCATTGTATGTAGATATGTATGGTTTTGTGGTAGTGCAGTATGTTTTTGGGAACTTTTTAATGAATATGAAGGATTAAAGGAATTTGCGGATTTTTATTGAATTATGTTTTCGGTGCCGATTTATAGCACGCGTCTACATATATGTACACGTAAAAATTGTGGCTATAGAACCTACGATGTACCATCATCTGCATCGTATTGTTGCAGATTGGCAAACAGACCGACAGATAGACAGATAAGCAGCGTTATATATATATATATATATATAGGAGCTCTAAGGCTGCATGCTTGGTTGATTGGTTGGTTGATTGGTTGCGCTTGGTTTTCATGATGGGATATACTGTTGGGTTGCCGAGTAACAACACGCAAAAAACAACAAGAGAACGACTATATGTAAATATATCACTATACGTGAGTGTGTGTATATATATATATTTGCATATATGTAGATATGTATACACGTGCACGTTATATTTGTATGTATGAAGCTTTCATTGATTTGGCACAATTGGCGTGAACGATGATTTATTAAGTCATTAGCAGGCAACATCATCAGCGCACAGCAACAGCAACAGTTCAACTTAACATCATCAACAATTTTGATGTTTAAAAACGCACACACTCACAATTTCATATACGTGTATTTATAGATGGCAGCCACAAATAACCAGTCACATTAACCATTGTAATAACATTGCCTCGCCGTACTCGTATACCCAAAAACACGGACATACGAACTTACATTAACTGCTTACACTATACGTAAATGGTGGAGTAGTGATGATGGGCGTTTTTCATTGTTAACCGCAAGGCTCGGTTGCCGCCGTTGTTAATGCTGCATTTAAACAACTTGTAATTCTTATTGATTGTATACAAAAATTAATGCTCTTCTGCATACTAGTATGAATGTAGGCTTTTGCCAGCAGCTGCCATACGAACAACGCATAATGCATCATAATTTATACGTATTGGTTGTCTTGATATTTTCACATTAAATTTTTCTTTTTGTTTTTTTTTTTTTTTTTTTTTTTTTTTTTTCTTTTTTTAAATA
>KK502451.1:561826-596246 GCA_000688735.1 Glossina austeni
AAAAAAAAAAAAAAAGAAAAAAAAAAGGGAAAAAACAAATGAAAAGAACAAAAAATGACTGATTTAAGAAAATGAGAAAAAGTCTACAAATAGAAGAAGAATACAAAAAAGTGTACACTAACTAAAAAACAAAGAAATTTGAAGCATTTTCATTTGCTGAGAACTGACGTTGAGTGCAGCCCGAAAATAATGAAAGCACATCTAAATGAGAAAAAATAAGGGACAAGAAAGGGAAAAATGGGATGCTTTTACGATTTCTTATGTTTTGCAATTAAAAATATTTTTAGTTATTCGGTGCCGTATATACATATATATATATATATATATATATATATCTATATAGATATATGGCGATTATGAGAGCGAAAGAGTAAGAGCATATCAATAGATCGGAGCGGGGAGGGCGGAGTGGAGGGAAGGGTGTGTTTTCCTTTGACGAACCCCTCTTCCGTTTTACATCATATTATTATTTAGTATACAAAGCTCCGGGTGTTGCATTAATTAGTTATGGCAGACGATTTTGCGGTCTCTATACGTACGAACTCAATGTGTGTTAGTTTTTGATGATGTCGAGCTGAAAGCTTTTTACTGTATTGTATATAGTTTTCTTTTTTGTCTCTTTTTTTTTTTTTTTTTTTTTTAAGAAAAAAGTTTTAATTTATTATTTTGTGTCTTTTTTTCTTTTACAAACAGCCATTAAAAGCTTTCAATTTCTATTTCATATATTTTTTAGTTTCTTTCAAAAATTTCTTCCATTTATTTTTGTTATTGTTGTTGTTATTGTTGTTGTTGTTGCTGCCGTAGCTGCAATTTTTTGCAACCAATTTGTTGCTTTTAGCCAATTTTAGTTATTTGAGTCTTAATTTGATGATGATATTGCAAAGAAAAGCAGTGAAGCTAAAGAGCGAGTGAAAAGTAAGCAATGGTTTATTGTTTGTTGCTGCCGTTCTTGTTGCCGCCGTTGTTGTTGTCATTGTTGTTATTACACAGCAGTATGTACTTATAATTAAAAAACCTTTCACAATCTCTACCAACTGATTCTCACTTGAGTGATTTTCAATTAGTTTTACCGCAACAAAATTTACATTAAGAATTTCTTTCTTGCAAGTCTTCTGACAGATCAGTTCCATCACAAGTATGCACATATATATATATATATATATATATAATCGATGCACTGACCCCCGCAATGTAATGCTTGATTGCTCATACAATCGAAAGACATCTAAATATCATGGATAACGTTTTGCAAAAAAAAAATAAATAAATAAATAAAATAAACTTGACTTCATTCCCTTGAATATTAATTATTTCAATATCTCCTCACATTCTTGACGCTTTTTCATTGAAACCCCTAATACGCAAGTAATACATTTTATATATATATATATGTGAGAAGAAAAAGCCATCAGCAGTTGGCACAATTCAAGTTGAAGGACCTCCTCTCAGATACACTTAAATCTCTCGATTCGAAACCAACTACACTTTATATCCCTTCATGGGAGGGGAAACAAAGAAGTGAAAATGCCAAGAGGTTGGACTTTAGAAAACCATATTAAATTTATTGACTACTAATAGTGGGCCGACATTTATGAAATAGTAGATCGAAGAGACCAACAGCCAACGAAAAGCACTTACAATAAGATTTTCTTCACTTACTTACAACAATTGCTTAGCTTTGCTTTGTCCAAAGCTTAAACATAAAGTCGTATGACTGATGAAAATGAAAATTGGTTGGAATTTTAGAATTCAAAGGATCAGGTTTCGAATGAAACCGAGTATGTTATGATAAATTCATTTTCTCTTACTCTTTACTTAAAGCTGATGATCTCTAATGCATTATGGGTAAGAAAGTCCTTGCAACAGATCGCATAAATCGAAAGTGTCGTCTCATTAGAGAGAAAAGTGTACAGTTTCGAGAAATGCCTTAAACGCTGACTAATGATAGTTCGTCAAATCTAATTCTCTTAATATAGACCATATGGAGCGTAAACTTAGGTCAATCTGACTTTTTACTATCAAAGATCGTTTGCACAGACGAAGCAATTGCATTAAATTTTTTTAACGCGTTTAATCTATAATTCAACTTCACGTGCAGTAAATAAGATCATCATACGTCCATCCATCCATCCATCCATCCATCCATCCATCCATCCATCTATCCGTCCATCCATCCATCCATCCACCCATCCATCCATCCATCCATCCATCCGTCCGTCCATCCATCCATCCATCCACCCGTCCATCCATCCATCCATCCATGCAACACAATAAAAAATTTTGCATAAAATTTAAGTATAGAATAAGCATAGTTTTAACGCGTTAACATCATGTGTCAGCTAGTGAATGGGTGTGGTTTTGTAGTCGCATTAATCCGTTCCGCTGCTTAATAAAAATGAAATAAAATACAAACTTATTTATTTAAAATACCATAAATTCAGGAAATTTATTTCTCTTTCCTCAATTAATGTTTTTCAAGACCGTGTACGCCATTAAAACTCTAATTTCTAATATTTAATGGTGACCAGTTAAGTTGGATGTATGCGAGCTGATAACAAATCCTGCTAACAAAAGGTCATCAGTCTTCAAAGGATATGTTAACAATGTACACATCACTCTTGAATACCATAAATGAATGAATATTTTAAATAATTTAAACAACCCTAAAATTTACGAAAACAAACAAGTCCATTTAAACACATACATACATACATACATACATACGTTTCTTTCGTATTTTTGACCAGCCTGCTTGCCTCGACTTATTTTGAATATTTTTTTTGTCCAAAAAATAAGTTAAAATTTTTGGAAGAATTTGCATATAGTCAAAGGAAAAGGCAATAAATTATAGCCTTTTGTTTAAAACCTTAACCCGGCAACCGAATGCGAGCATATACCGTTACGTGTATATATATATATATATGTGTGTGTGTGTGCATACTTGAAACCTTAAGTAAACTAACGATGCCCGCAAACCCCTAGAAAAAGCGAAAGGAAATTTATCTGAATGAATGTGTTCGGAAGTGCGTTAACAAAACGACACCACTTCGTTATTCTAATTAGAAAAAGTACAAACAAAATACAACTATTCAAAATCCTTCCAACGTAGCCCATATGCAGCAACAATATGTGGACGTCTCACCACATACTGGCGACCTCTACATCTCATTCCTTATATTATTTTCCCATATAAAATAGACACAAATGCCCACACACACACACACACACACACACATACGCACACACATACGCACCTATACATACAAACTAGTTTTAATGCCATGTTTTGCTTCGAAATCTTACTCATTCTAATAAACTAAATAAAAGCGTATGCGAACGAATGTATTCTCCAGCGTAACAAAAACGCATACTGCTGCGACGATGTGTATTTAAGTGAATATACATGTCCTTTGGTCTCTGTGTGCGTAGTGATTTCTATGTTTTTGTCTATTTTATTTTTTTTTTTTTGCAAATTTTTTTCTACATTTGTTTTTGTGTTTAGTCCGTGCATTTTGTATTGTTTAGCCGCATGTTATTATTGTTTTTGGTCTCATCAGCGGTTGTTTAGTGCGGTCAAGTTAGACCGTGAGGGAATTTAATTTTCTGTTACCACCAGTAACTGTTCACAGATTTTCCAAATATGCAAAGAAAGAGAGAAATACTAAATAAAAATAACAAATAATTCTTTCATTTCCTTTTGCATTCTTTTCATTCTTTTTTTCATCGATCACGATCATTAATTTGAACTTTTCAAAAAATGAATGCCCTAAAGTATGCATTCATTCAATGATTAAATCGTATCTCGATCAATCACTTTCCCACTATAGTTCTTTTTTTAATTCTGATAAGCTCTCTGCTCAGATAAATTCCAATTGTGATCTGTTAAGATAGTGTCGAAGTGTGCGTCATTCCTTTTGTAAACATGCAAAACAAAATTCCGAAACATGTCTAACGTGAATCGAACAGTGTTGGAATCTTCAATGTTTACATTGGTGGGCTTCAAAGAAGACGTCACAAACAGTTCGCATCAAATATGTCACATGGAATTTTTCGACATTCATTGCCTACTTATCTTAAGATCTTAAGGTATTTTATTGCTTTTCCTTAACTTAGGGAAGAAATGTTGAGAGATTTTTTTTTTTCTAAATCGTTCATGGTGTCATATATTAGGTACAACAGTAAATCGATTCAAATTTTGAATTATTGTGAAGGCAGCAAAACAACTATAAATGTCATTATAACCCTTATATATAGTTGAACGAAATTCATTTTGGATAAATGAAAAATTTAATTAATTAAAAATTAACAAACGTCAAAATTATCTAATTTTACACTCGTTTACAGATGGACAGAAGGATTAGCAAATGTCAAGTATGTAAACCTGGCATTGCGCGTTTGTGATAAAGTGGAACTGAATGCAACAACTATTGCGTCAGGCATCGAAGACTCTTGGTCTTTCGACTGAAGGCCAGACGGTAGGCACATGAGTTTGAGCAAATCTTTTTTCAAATTTTTAAAGTTAATAAACAAAAAAAAAGGGTCTAATTTCTAATTTGGACCGATGGCTAAAGCTAATATGTATTGGAATGTGATTTGCTAAACAAAAGCCACACTTTAAAATCATGTCCTAACAGTTCCGCTCTCAGAATTTTGTTTTATACTCTACACCATTGTTTGTGCGGATGTATGCCATACCCGAAAGGACTTCAGATGTACCCAAATTCTATAATATTGATCGATTCATAAAGTCTGTCCCTCTGTCCGCCTTGTTTTCTTGTATTCTATCTATATATTGCATTGCAAATGGAGATTTTGATGATGTTTTGGTCAAGAACGAACGCTATTGAAAATGGTTCGAATCAGACCACCTTTGTAAGCACTTCCCGTACAACGCCGCCCTCCGTAAAGTTCTTATATGTCCTAAGTGTAGGGTGGTGAAGGCTATTCAATGCTAGCCCGTATCGCACTACAGTGTTTCTATTTGTTTTTTATGTAACTTAAAGTGGATATACAACGCGACTAGGCTATGGACCCATACCGTTAATAGTATGGAAATTCTATATATAATCTTTTTTCATATATAGCACTTGGTTGTCTATTGCGTTTAATAATTATATTTTTTGAAAATAATTCTTACAAACGTTATTTGTAACATACACTACTACACCATTTGTTATCGTTATAGGATACCAGAAATTGTGCCTTGTTTCCGTTTAAGGGCATGCTTCCCTTGGGACCACGTGTAGGCGAGAAGACTAAGAGCGCTTTTCAACCATTTTTTTCATAAGTGCTACAAACTTGCCTCTTTATTCACGTAGGATGGCTTTTTTTTTCATAAAAAAAACTCTATATGATGTGGGATTTAAAATATTTAACTAAATCGTTCAAAATTGATTCAATTAATTGTCACATTAAATGACTATTATGAAGCAATTTTTACCATAAAATAGTAAAAAGGCGATTTTTTTTTGCATTGTAAAGGTACGCTAGGTCTCAAAATATACATACACACTCATCCGATTCAAATTTCTCACACAAATTTATAATACCAAAATGTTATTATAATACTTAAATGCATTGCAATTTTATTTTACATATCGCGGTTTTTGTTTGAATAAGGATTCATAAAGAAGGTGGTCGAGAAAGAGATCCGTTTCAAACGATTCTCTTGGAGCTAAACGCATCAATGTATTAAATTTCGTTAAAGTGTTTCGATTTTTGTGACTTGTAAATCGACAGACAGACAAATACATAGACTGAGAGACAGCCAGACAGCTAAATAAATTTCAAAAAATGAATCTGAACCGATCGGTATAAGGGGAAGTGCAAACGGAACATTTTAAATCTTTCTGAATGTTATATATATCCGCAAAAAGCTATATAGTATCGTGTATGACGAAAACTCTCTCAACACTTTTTCCCCTTAAATATAATTATCTCTTTAGACATTTCCTGCATACACATATATATACAATTAATTAATGAACAATGGAATAAATATGCGATCGCATCCTCAAGCCTCAGAGTAAATAAAGTTAAATCGATTTTTCTATAGTTAGCTGATCAAGCAGGAAATTGCAAATTGAGTAGAACATTAGGTTTATGAAGCACAGTTCTAGGCGATGCATGTAATCATTTCATAAATTTAATATTTATTTAATACAATGGACGAGAGTAACGTCTTAAAATAACCTTAACTTAGCCCTGCCTCAGAAATATAAAATAAAAAATCTTGATCTACGACTTGCAGTCAAACTTTCCAAGCCTTTAATATCAATAACACTAGAAAAAAGCTGTGAAAACGAAAAATTATGGTCAAGAAATAAAAAAAAAAAAACTTAAATAATTTTTAACAAAAAAAAGGTAAAATATGTTTTTGCTACGAATGTAGGCCAAATTCAACACTTAATCGAATTTGAAAATTTCGATGGCAAACTGACCCTCTTATAATAATCTATCTTTTGTTACACGCCCATTTGTAAATTGGAATAGAAATTTTCACTCTTCAAGTGCATCTTTCAGCCAACGCAACGTTACGCTCTACACTTGTACTGCAGTGGCATCTTACTGCAGAGATTTCGATTTAAAATCATTTAAAAAGTTTACAAAATATTCGTTATATAATTCTCTCATCAATCTGCGCAACACCCTACGAATACATTGAGCATTTGCTGCATGGTAGTACGTTAACGAAAAATTAATTTGTTCTGCTATGGCATTGATTTGCAATTAACACTTACTTTGAGGCATTCCTCTAATCTCCAAATCCCTTTATTTCGTATCCCTATCATGGATATCGTTGCGGAAATAAATAATCCACCATTTCGGAGCGGCCGCCATTTTGAATATGCAAGAAAAGCGATGATGATATTGCATTGTGCTACCATCGAAATCAAGGATGTGCATAAGGTTTCATCGTAGTCGGTGAACGGGTGTGTACGCAAGTGCCCAAAATATCGAATGGCAGTTTTCATCATGGCGCGGGCCCAAGTTACAGTTCTACAGTTTTGAGGAAATAATTTAGGAGAAACTCCCCTTGAAGATCTTTCATCTCGATAAACCCTTAACCAGTCTCCAGTTGTGATTTCATAGAGCACCGGATAGACAGACGCACTCCCAATAAGAATACGTGCATAGTAAGATAAGCCGAATTCCTTTATCTATGTTGGATACAAAAATGCAATCTTTATAAAAAATTTAAGGGGCTTGTGGACGCTTACAATGCTCTTAGCCAGCAATCGTTCAAAACGATCGCGGACTTTGTTTATGACTTATTTCTGCAAAAATTATATACAATTTTGATTCACTATATGACACAGAGATCACTCAAGAAAATTCATTGTACGCAACAAATTGAAATGACGACAGAATAGTCATTGTCCAGGAAGAGTTTCGTCCAGATCATATAAAATATTCGCCATCAGCTTCGATTTTTCTGTAGCAATTCAAACAGTTAAAGCCAGTCTAGGCGGTACGAGCGTTTCTAGTTTTTTCTTCAATGTTTTTTTATTACCTTCAGCGGTGCCTGAAATACATTCAAGATACATAACTGAAAAAGTGATTGGGAAAGTTTTGTGCGGCCCCAAGGAGTCAATTTTACCAATAAAGCTGAATTACAAATGACAGATTGCGTGCACTACCATGTCCGTAGAAGGGTTCAAATCCAATAAATCGCTTTGCAAACCGGTTGGGCAATCAATTTTTGAGAATGTATTAAGTTTGTGCGGGCGTATGCAACACCCAGAAGTTTTTGAGATAGGGACCACAGTTTATTTTTCCGATGTCTGTCCGTCTTGTCACCTTTTGCTCAACCTATAGTCCCACAATTTTTGAGACATGCTGATGAAATCTGATACAATGAAGTGTTTTGGTCCAAGGACAGAAGCTATTGAAAATGATTCGGGCCGGATCACCGTCCAATGCACATTTAATATTGAACTTTCAATTAAATGTCCCGGTGTTTAATCGATTCTTAGTTATATTTTCAAAATTTTTACAACTGGTTGTTAGAAGTGCGAAGTTTTGGGCCACAAGTGGCTCAACTTCTTGTTCACAAATTAAAAAAATATATTAATTTTTATAGCTTGCGCGCCAGCATATGTAGAAAAATTTGAATGTTTCTAGTGAGCTAATGGTGGCATTATCCTCCACCATAGCCACAGTTAACAGGAAGTTGATACACGTTTTCCATGGGACGACAGTTGTCCAACAACCAATCCAAGCTCTTTCTTCCTTTATACTTATTATCTTCTTCTTTTTCTTTTTTTCTTTTTTTTTTTCTTATTTTTTTTTTCTCTTTCTCTTCGCGTTTTTATCGAAACTAATCTCTAACAAATTTTAGCAATTAGTTTGCTTTTGTTGTTTTTCTTATTCATTCTCAACATACGAGTGCTTTTTCGCAAATCCAATGATAAAGATCTGAGCAAATGTCGATGCGAAAGACAAAACTGACCATTAATACCTAAGAAATGCTTACATATGCACTATGAGTATATGTGAAGATGCGCACATATATGAAGAACCGTAGATGTGTAATCCTGTGATGTGGTTGCTTAGAATTTATTATGTGTTGTTATGTTTATTTTTGTGTAGTTATTCATCCTTTTGAAATGAAATTTCAGTAAAATTAAAAACGGATCTAACGCACAACAACAACAACAACAACTAATAATAGAAGTTGGTTTAAATTTCCAATCGATTTATTTTAAGCAACAAAAGCGAAACTTCTTTTTCAAAACGTACCGAGTGTTATATGCATATGCGTCTATATGTGAAAAAAAAAAAAAACAAATCACTTGAACCGCCTGAGTATGCGAGAATGTGTTCGTAATGAACAATAAATACAAAGGATTTTTTTTTTCTTTTTTTTTTTTTTGCTTTAAAGTACGAATAATTTCTTTTTTGTTTTTTTTGTTTTTTTTTGTTTTTTTCTATATATAACGTAACGCATTAATTTTCAGAGTTTTTATCCTGCGGAAAATCCTTTCCTTTCAGCATTTTATATAGCATTTATGCACATGATTATATGCTTCGTTGTATGGCGCAAGTATTTTTACTCCCACTTATTGTCGAACTTTAAGCTCGTTAATAAATTATGCTCATTTACATTGTCTGGCACTTAAGGTATGCAAAGCCATATGTATATATATATATATATATGTACATGCATCAGATTAACGTGCTTATGTACATCTTTCACAGTTCCATCCTTCACTTTGTCCTTAGATCGTATTGCTTCCGTTACTTCTTACTGTTGTTTAAAACGTATATCTTATCTAAAAATTATAAAAACTTAAAGACCACTTATCCGTGCGGCCTCTTTTGGTCAGAGAGGTAATTTAATTCCTTTCAGGATATGTTGGGAGAGAAATGTTGGTAAGCAACGACTCTATAATCGCCTTAAAAGCTTAAAGCACGAATTGCATAATCACAACACACACACAGTCCACACAGTCGATATATTGTTAGCCGATATATCTACGCCGATCTATAAAGTATTCATAGAAGACTTTTTACTCATATCTCTTTCAAGTTTCTTCTGACACTTTTTGGACCGAGCACTGCGTAAATCTTCAAACTTTCTTTCAATGTTGTTTTCTTTTTTTTTTTTTTTTGTTTTGTCAATTTTTAAGCTGTCGAAGTGACACGAATTGGCAGAGTAGCTGCTGGACCACTTGCAACCATTCTTAGTATTTTAGTTTTCATTCTATTCTAGCAGCAGATGAACTCTTAAACTGACCCGATCTTCATTAAATAGTTTAGTTTGTGATGTGTACATGTGCAGTGTCTGTCACCAACAGATTGATAAAATTAATATATTCTCTCTCTCTCTCTCTCTCTCTCTTCATTTTGCGTATAATATGAAAATATTGCACGCTGTTATTTATTCACTGAAATACATCTCGTCTTTTTCTTCTTTTTCTTTTTCTTCTTCTTCCTTCACATAGTAGACAGTTTGTCGTCTTCAAGTGGATTTCAATTTTATCGTCACTCGGTCTGTCCTCTGGTTTTTTTATGATCTATGTGCGTTTCCTTTACGAGCATTTGTTTGTTATGCTTTGTGATGAGACCTCACATTACGCTCGAGTTTTTCCTTTGCCGGAATTGTGTTTTCTTAATCTGACATTTAACATATTTTCATGTCATCCTCAAGTGTTGAATCATTGTGTCATGTCCGGTTTTGGCGGTCAACCGTTTGCTATCATGAGCCATGAGCAGAACACAACAGCGGTAACGATTGACGAGGGTCGAATAATATTAAAATATTAACATATTGCCTAAACATACTTACATACTTATATTATATGTTTATATAACTTTTTTTTTTTGTATGCTTATTCACATATGTGAACAAATCTATAAACAAAAAAAAAAAAATAAAATTAAAATTAAAATTTAGTTCAAAAGAGTTTCCCCTTTAACTTACATGAATGACGTAGAAGAAGCTCCTTCATCTCGTACATTAATTAAATCCATTCTTTCTACAGTGCCCCTCGCGAATATGAATTTTCTGCCCAGCGCTCGATTATTTCTTTTTTCTCTATGTCAAGTCAAAATCAATTAAATTTTTTTTATAGATTATAGCCGATCCCGCCCCCCCCCCCCCCCCTTCCCCGTTTATCTCTCCACCAAAACTGCATTACATTCTCTTGTCTTTAAAGTGAAAAGTGAAAGTTACCCTCTGGACTCGCCGCCTGCCATAAGTGTTTAACAACATTCATCGTTCAATCAAAACATGTGTGTGTGTGTGTGTGTGTGTGTGTGTTCAATTTTGTCAATACATTTCAAAAGTTGCCATTTACTTGCAGGTTGAACTCATTAACATTGATGCGAACGGGCATCATACCGACAGACAAACAGACCTTAAGCGAGTTTATATCGATTAATCTAACAGGAGATGCGGTGCGTCCATTTTAAACCGTTGCGGCAAATGCCTACATCCACACAACATGAATAAATGCTTAGCACGAGTTTTATAGTCTGCCTCGTTACTTACTTATATGCATGACATATATTTTCACTTTCGATGATGGGCATAATAAAAAAATGCTTTTCACCCCCAAAAACGATCAGATATGACCGCAAGATCATATTGCGTAAATAGGCACATAAATTAAAGTATTGCGCTCACATGCACAGACATAAACTGACAGTAGCATGAAAACTATCTATCTATCTATCTATCTATCTCTTTCTCTATCAGGTCAGCCACGAGTAATTAGACGTCCTAAGGCAGACTATGGGAAAAAAACGAATTGCAAAAAAGAGGGGATACACTAGCGCTATAGCTTCCCTATGGCAGACTTCTTTTGAATCGTTCTCACCCAAGCTGTAAAGCAATATATAAGATCTGGTATAGCCATCGGCTTATTCCCAAAACTCTTCTCCCCCCGAAGAAGCGCACAGTTACGAAGAGTAGTAGAGTATAAAGAAAGGAAGAAAGAAGAATAGAAGAAATAAAGACATCGTAGGCGGACAAGATGGACCTTCAAATACTTTGTAGTACTTCGCCTAATTTATTTTCCCTATAAAAACATGTTTTTTTTTGATGAGAAGGGGGCCATGGTGTAAATTTAACAAAATTAACAGACGCATCAAAGCTCTTATTATTATTCTTCACTTATTCTTCCAAAATGTATTAAGAAAGAGACGTTTTATTCCATATACCACGGGTGAAAAACTTTAATCCACTCGGTCAACCATTTTTAGGCCGATAGTTAATCTTCATGTGAGGAACGTACAGAAAGAAATTTTAAGAAATTTTCTCTTGTTCATCTCACTTTATGATTAATTAACAAACAGAAAACCCCCAAAAATTAAAAAAAAAAGAAACAGAGAAAATTGATTTACTCGCAACATTGTGTGGGCATGGTCGATTTATTCCACTTTCACGTAAATAGTAGGATTTTTTGCAAAAAGTAAATTTTGGGAAATTTCAGACTTCTATCTTTTATAGCTTGTGAGTGAGGAGGAAAAATCCACAAATTTTTGTTTGGGAAAACGGAGTTACGTTCAGTTTACGCTTCACTGCGGGCTTGTCTTCCGAGCAATATCGTCCGTTTTCAATACCAACATGCGTCCAAAGACTTCCAATGATTCGACCAAATTTTAAGTCGATATCTTCATTTTTGCGACCAGGGGAGCGTCAAACATCATACAGACGGACAGACATGGCTTAATCAATTGAGAATTTCATATCGATTAAGCATATATATAACTTATAGGGTGCTGCAAACATTATATCATAATCAGTACAGCCCCCCAGTTGCAGAATATTCCACTGATGGAATGTAAACATACGTTAAGGGAACGTTAGAATTAGTTGCGAATTGCCAGCAAGTTCTACAAATAGCGTCACTAAAGTCACTGTAACCTGTTAATTGCTGGTCGAAATGTCAGAAAGTTTTACTAAATATCATGTCAAGGTTGACACTGTCAACAATATTCCCAGGGGGGTGTTGGACGGGAGGGAGGCTCTAAACGATGCAAGTTACAATCAATGTATCGAGCAATTGCATCTTCACACTATATTTAGTTAGTTGTGGAAATTCAGAAATAACTTCACCCATAGACGGACATAACTTTTTCTTATATTTCTTGAATTCTTGATAGAATTTGGTTGAGATGCCAAGGAAAACCACTATAACTAAATAACCAGTCGAATGAGTTACTGGCTCTTACATCACTGATAGAAAACAAAAAGAAAGGAAAGATGAAATATTTCTCATAAGTGAAACTTATGAACATTTGAAAATTCAATGATTCGAAGATTCATAAGCCTTTCAAATCTCATTTCAACGCAACGCAAAATTGCGATTATAAAAGGTTTGCGTTATTCCATCCGAGCAGCCGAGACAGCAATGTGTGCGGTGTTGGCTGAAATATTTATCGTTAATTGTTTGCAAAGGCGTTTAAAACATAACAAAAGGAAACACTTGAGAATGAATAGAAACATAAGGCGTATAATGGATAAAAAAAAAAAAAAAAACAAAGAAAAAGGAAAAATGAATATTTAAAATAAATAAACAAATGAAAGCATTTTTTTGAAACCATTATAAAACCCTTTAAACTGCAGATTAACGCAATTATGATACAAATGTTGAAATTTAAATCCAATAAAAAAATATTACGAATTTTCTTAAGGATAAGGAATTAATTGAGACAATAAAACATGTGTTTCCCTGGCAACCGTAAGAAGGTATAGAAAGGAAGCACGCGTTTGCATTGAGTAACCAGCCGAAGGAAACAAAAAATAAACGATAAGCAATTTCTGGTTATTATTACTCTTATTATTGTTATTGTTGTTAGTATTTATTGATTTTTTTTTTCCTTTTTTAAAGAAAAATTCAAACGTTTAGCTTGACTGAAGCACACTCACATGCAGGATCCGAACGAATGCACCCGCATCAAACCTCACTCATATTTCTAATGATATGTTTTCTCAATTTGATGTCGGCCATGACGGGCTGACTGTCAAATACTTGACATCATTATAAGCGGCCACATAGCACGATCATTTTAACGGTTAGGCAGGCACCATGAACCGGAACTGCAAACAATAAATTGTAATCCCTTGTCTAAACGATAATTGATTAATCATCCCCAGGTTTTACAAAAAAAAAAAGAGCGAAAGGCGAACGAAATGAAAATAAATAAAAGAAAATTCATCAATAAAATTCCGTTTAATGATCAAAACCAAAAAAAAAAAAAAAAAAACAAAAAGAAAGCAGAAAAGTTGTATAAAACATGCGTAGAGTGTGCTATAGATTAAAAAAAAATATATAAAAAAAATAGAAAACAGAAAGAAACTCATACACTGAAGTGAACAATTGCAGATCGTGTTATTCTGACTTAGCAAACAAATGCTAGGTAGAAGGCGTTTTGATTAACTAACATTATTAAAAGAATCTTTTTTTCTTTAACAAAAGGAAGGCTTTAAACGAAGACTGGTCAAAAAAGTATTGCGATCCGGACCACTTTTAGTAGCGTTCGTTCCTCAGTGTAGCAAATTTCATCAAAATATCCCGAAGATTGTGGCCTATAGGTTGAACAAAAGAAGACAAGATGGACAGACAGACAGACGAACAAACAAACAATCTTAGCTTCAGAATCACTTTCTGAATGCATCGGTAAAATAAAACAAGATCTTTTATAGGAGATGGTTGAGAAAGTGACCCGAATCGAAACCATTTTCAGTATGCTTTTGTCCTTGAGCCAACGCGCATCGACGTACTGAATTTCATGAAAATATTTCAAAAATTGCAGCGTCTAGGTTGAAGAAGACAAAGAGAAGAATAAGAGAACATAAGCGGACGGACAGAGGGACAGACAAGTTTAGATAAGTTCGAAAGAAATTGATTCCGAATCGATCAGTATAATAAATGATGGGTATATCTAAAGTCCTCCTAGATGTTGCATACATTCGCACAAACTTAACATAGCCTCTTACCGCAAGTAGTGTAGTGTAGTGTAGGTATAAAAGACTTTTTTTTAAAAAAAACTATTAAGCTTTTAATTTAATGAATTTTTTCTTTCTTTTTTTTTTTTCATCCTAAATTCGTATAAATTTTTCGCACGTTCTCATTAGACAGCAAGACGGAATGAAACTCGAATTTAATAGTTTGTGCTTTAAGAGAAAAAATTGTAAATTAATCATTACACCCTTTGATGCAAAGTGAGCAGGCAGACTATGAAAGCCTATTATATATACAAGTAAGTGCGTATATGTTATATAATACATCGGTGAGTACGTAAACACACACATATGCTTGATTTTAACGGTCTGCTTACCATTACTGCTTAATGTCGAAATTGATGTCGTCGGTAATTTGTCAAACTTACGCACTCTAGTCTCTAACTGATTATGGTTAAAGAAGTTTCATAAGCATACAGCCAGTCGCACATATACACATGCACATGTATATTCTTTACCCGCCACCATCACCAACCAACCAATTTTTATGGCTTCTTGAGGAGTAGTGAGGAGAAGTGAGGTTTTTCAGATTCTAAAAATTGCGCTGAATATAAGATGAACTTAAGTTTTCGTTGAAGCGATATTCAAAACTATTTTCTTCCATATAACTTCTATGGATATTAAGTCCGCGTTGAACTTTTCTATTTGTAAGCTGCATACCGATTTTATCGTTCGCTTTACAACACACGCTTCACGCATCCTCTAGAGGACAATTATTCTTCATTAGCATGAGACTCTGAATCGATTTAGCCACGTCCGTCTATCCATGTGTTTATTGGCATAAAAGTAGATGAAGAAGACTGAGAGTTGGCATCAAAATACTTGATTAGATTTTCCCAGTTATTGGTATTAAATGAAGCGTAACCTGTTAGCCGCTAACATGATCTTAAAAATTAAGTACACAAACATAAACTCTCAACATAAACCGAAAGTTTCGATATATTTTGAAATATTGAAATGCACCCATCAATTATTGTATATATGTACGTACATAGGTATAATGTACAAGGATTTGCGGTAAAAGGAATCCACAAAGCATTTTAATCCGAACGCACTCTCCTCCATCAACATGATGTGATCAATAAGTAAAATATCTAACAACCGATCGAGATGCAAACAAAAAAATTGTCGTTAGTATCGGGTACAAAAAGAGCCTTCTGATGACCATAAATCGGATAAACTTGATGAAATTTTCGTTAATTTAATACACGTTTGACAGTTAGACAGAAGTTAAACGATTTATTTCTTGCACACGGCGGAGAAAAGTGAATCTTATGTTGTGATTAAATGATAGGTATTCGGATCAGTGACAGTTATCGGTGAATATGATGACCATGTCAATGTGAGGTATCAATGATTTTGACCTTTGTCTACATAAAACGACAGTTCCCCATGCAGTGTTATTGAGTTATTCAGCGCTATTCAGCGCTACTCATAGAATGTTCAAAATTTCATTTCTGCTGCCGAAGCCCATCAAATACCTTTATAAAGCTTATGACGATGCTGCTCATCGGTTTTGATTTCAAGGGATGAAAAGTGCTGACTTTGATATCGATGAGAAGCGACGGCCAGGAGGGCCAGAAAAGTTCGAAGACACGACCTATTGAACGAAAAGCCATCTCAAACTCTCAGAGAACCTTCGGATACCTTAGTAGTCAACTTAGTAGTCAACTGTTCCTAGACATTTGCATGCGATGGGACTGATCCAAGAGAGAGAGGGACAATGGTCATCATACGAATTGAATGAAAAAATGACTTCTTTGGGGCGGATCGTGGCTGGCCACGTCTACTACGATAATCGAAAGGGCAAAATGTCATGGGTTAGTCCAGGAGAGCCATCCACATCGATACTGAAGCGGAATATTCATGGCCGCAAAGTTTCGCGTTTCACATATGGTGGGATCAGCAAGGTGTAGTGCATTACGAGCTGTTAAAACCGAATGAAACTGTTACTGCAGACATCTACAGAAGTCAAGTGAACAAATTGAACGATCAAGACAAGTGAACAAAAAGACCAGCAATAGCGACTAACGGCAACACTCGCGGATGCGTTACCCTGTTGCGGCTCGGATGGGAAGCATACTCAGCAGACATGCCGCCTTCTAATTACCACTTGTCCAAATCGATGCGGCATGGCTTGGCTGGTGCCCGGTTTCGAAGTGCTGAAGACATACGAAAATAGGTCGATGATTGGATCGCTGCTAAATTAATATCGTTCCTCCCACACGGTATCGCCATCCTGCCAGAAAGATGGGAAAAAGTTGTAGAAAATTATGGAAAATTTTGTTGTAACTATTTTTCCTAATTAATCCCTTTCCCAAATGAAGATATGATCAGAATACATGCAGGCACACAATATAATTTTTTTTTAAAATTTAAACAGCAAAAGTAAAAAAATCTTTCTATCGAAATAATGAAAGGTGAGTCGATCTTAAGCCCTTCTGAATGTTACTTATGTCCTTATACCCTACATGCCCGATATCACAAGTGATGTACGGTATAAACATACCGTTAAGGACTGCCCTGATATTTAATTTTTTTCCATTTTCGCAAAAACGCTTATATCGACTCATTTAAGTGATTGACAAAAAAAAAACTGCGAATCAAAAATCGGTGATATTTTCGTGTGCACACATCAGTGCAGGACCAAAACCCATTTCCCAACTTTTACAGACTAGTGTTGTAATCTTCATGTTCAGGTCCGAGACTTTTCAGCCAATCTGTATATGTACCTAAGTTATGGAAAAAGCATTCAAGAAGAAGCACTCACCGCTCATACCGTTTGAGATTTTCTCATTTCTAATTCGTATGCAGGCAAACATTGCCATCTCTTTCTCTTCTCCTTGATTCGAACCGCTTTCTAAACCCCGCCATGCCTAGGTGCAAAAGAGGACATGTTTTGCGCGACCGATCAAATGTAGAAGATAAGGAAATCGATCATCTTCCTTCATCGCCTCACGGAAATCGACGAGACAGTCAGTTTTTTCAATTCAATTAAAATCGTTGTCTCACTTAAGCATTGAGGTTTTCTTTTTTTTTCTCTTTTTGTTTTTGTTTTAACTATTTTAAGTTTTTGCAAAATTTTATTCGAGAAACCGCGAGATTTATTTCAAATAAATGAACTTTGAAAGAGAATTTCCATTATTCGCCAAACTCATTAGAATGATTGAATTCATTATTTTTGTTCTCGTCCGCAGAACACCTGTAAAAGTTTTGATTGCTTATCGCAAACATAAAACCAACATTAATTAACATTATATTCATTAGAGAACATGTCGCGCAGCCAAAATTATCATTAGCTGAAAAATGAAAGCAACAACAACTACATACTGCTACATACAATGTCGCACAACGTCATTTAGGCGAATATTAAAAATTGAAGAAGAAAAAATTGCGAACGTCAAAATGTCGAAATGCAACAAATATTATGAAAATCTTATAACTAAGCCATCCATACACTCGCACACACACACACACACACACACACGCACACACATCTACACACAGGCACCCATAAGCCAGCAATCAACTGTGCTTAAAACATCATAGAGAATAAAAAATAGAAGTAATAGAAGAAGAAGAAGAAGAAGAGGAGAAACACCAGCAAAAAAAAAAAAAAAACGGCATTCGCTTCGAAACGAATCGTGGATACTCACCATCCAAAGTAAGACTACCTCACCTTTAGTGTTTACTCCTCAGTCGGTATCAAGATTGAATACATATATATATACATATAGTCATATATACTCTTGTACACAGCCAAATAAGTGCGATATGGATTTCTCAGTTTTCTGCCTACATTGGTATACATGGGTGTATATGCATATATAAATATTCTCAATCGGTTATACTGACGCATTCAAGATGAGATAGATTTACCTTCGCCTTATACGTTATATAGATCGTTATATATTATCTGTTCATTACATATACATACATATATATATATATATATATATACACACACATACACACATTATTTCAATATATACACATATATATATATATATATATGTATATTATCTATATAGACTGCACTATAGACGGACATATTATTATTATTAATTTAAGCTAAAGGAAGAAATTCTCGAACCAACTAACGCAGGATGAGCACCAGCAACTAAGAATATCGCTCGTTTTATGAACATATAAACTAGACGATCTCTTTAATAAAGTTAACTGCCCTTTGAATCTTATATTCCCCCGGTGTCCATTAGGCTAGACGCTGCGAACACAAATCTTGAAAGTCGTCAATAGGTGGTAGTAAGCTATGAATGCACTCATTATAAAACTTCGTTACTTTCTCAATTATTGAGTGGGTGTGTAGTTGTGGATGTGACCCATGGACTTTAATCAAACATCTTAAGTGAGCAATGTTTCCACGATTTATTTTGAAATTAATTTCGAAAATTTGAAGAGTAAAACATATGACGGACGAACGGAAAAACCGAAGGAAATCAGGAGAAAACAATCCAAACTACAATACGAGCGAATACAATTTGAGATCTCTGGCGCATCTTTCTCTTGGTCGGTTACAAGCGTAACAACATAGCTAGTATGCCATCAATCTTTGCTCGTTTTGATAAACAAATAAATTGACTCTAAGCGAATCTCGGATATCTGCTACCTTAAGCAAATAAACACAAAATTTTCAAGTTTTTTATTGTACGACCGTTGCGAGACCGTTGCGTTATTTTCATTAAGTTTTCCTTAGTGTGTGACATCAATTTAAAATCGCCACCTCTTACACCTCGCAATTTATTAGCGAAACTGTTTTTGAATATTGTAAAGTTTTTGCCCACTTTTTGCTTTAGCTTTTTCACTGTCTTCTCGATTTTGCCAAATTTCAAAATTATTCGTCTATTTGATCCGTTTATTATTATCGTTAATACTCTTTTTCTATTTTCATTTATTTCTTTATTCATTTGCGAGAAGTGGATAGTGTTGTGACAAAGGCAACGATATCGTTAATATATTTTATGCGTTGAAGATGTTTACCGTAAAGTGCCTAAACCGCAGTTATGTTTATTTTTGCAACAACATTGACTTACAAGTAAGCGAAGCAGCAAACAAGAACAATACCAACCAACCAACAACATTAACAATTATAACAGTGGGAATAATAAGCTAAAGCGATATATATTATAAAACATAATATGATATGTAAACACTTGTAAAAGTTCCACCGAAACCATTATAGTTCGCATACGGCATGTTGCGCCAATTAATCGCCTCGTCCGCCTCCTTCGCATAATGGCATTCTTCTTAACCCTTTGCACGCTTTGCAAAAAAACAACAAAAAAAATAACTTGAAAAAAATTGGTTGACGGGAGCTTTTAAAAAATACTTACAGATGTCTCTTGCCGAGCACCAAAGAGCCAGTTAGCGAGTAGCAGGCTACGTTAAAAAGCCATCATCGTTTTGAATATATTTCAAAGATGGCGTTGATGTTGCCAGTGCTAAGTTCAAAAAATATTTGTTTTTTTTGTATTAATACTTTTTCACTTTTTTCACTCTGAACGCTAAAAATAAAAGAATTCAAAATAAAAGCCCTCGCTTGAGGGGAAATTCAATTTTATTTCTTTTTTTTTTTTTCTTTTTTTTGCTTTCTGTTTGCCTAGCGTTTAAAAATAAAAGACAAACAGCATACAACACAGTTATGTGCACACATCCGTATAAATTTGTGTATGTGTGTAAAGTGAGATAGATAGATAGATAGATAGATAGATAGATAGAGTGACAGAAAGAGATAGAGAGAGAGAGAGAGAGAGAGAGAGAGCGAGATGATATAAATAAGCATAGGTGCGTGAGTGAGTTAAGTTAAGTAAGAGTCAGTAAGCATTCCGGCAACAACAAATACTTAAATAACATGTAAATGGGTTAATGGCATCAATGTGTGAGTGTAGCAAAATTTTCTTCTCACCGCACATGCTATTTATATGCTCTTAGAGAGAAAATATTTTATTTAAATAGATTATCCACTCGCGACACTACGCTGAAGTGCGAATTTGACGAACAATCAGCATAAGCAACGTAATGCTTATCCTTTCTCTTTCATTGCACAGTTGCGGAAAAGAAGCGCATATTCTGAAATGAATATGATTTGGAAAATTTCGAGAAAACGCGTTTAAAACATTTCCCGGTACCGCGTGAGCCGAGTGGACAATCCTGTATAAATTTACAAGCGTTTATGCCGGTATTGGTATCTTTTCTAGGCTTGCTTGCAGTTGGCAGTTGAGTGTTTGCCCTCTACATATGCAAATGTGTGGCTTTGTACGTTTCGGTTTATCGTGCATCATCATCCTCTTCCAGTGAATATGAATGGGAAAAGACTTTTTTCCCATTTTCAACATGTAGTTGTGGGACAAAATTCGCATACAACTTCTCTTCTTGTATTGGGCTGACATGTTTGAGTTTTTTGTTTTGCGTTTCTTTGTGTGACTTGAGTGCTTGACATGTGATTACTTTCATATTCTTTTTTATTTTCATCTTTTTTAAACTTAAACACGTATCTAAAAAAAACAAAACAAAAAGATGGTAATTTTTATAATGGAAAAATATGCAGCAAGAAGAAGAGGAAGAAGAAGAAGAAGGAAAACTTTTTGACAAAAAATTCCCGCACACAAAAATGAATGCAAAATCGCAAACGCAAAAGTTGAAAGAAACACTTTGCACACACACACACACACACACACACACACACACACACACAGAGATTGCTACCGTCTACAATTTTCATAAAAAATGCATATGGATATCTATCGACCGACATACATGCATACCTATATTCATACATAGATCGTATATCATATATCAAATATATATATAAATGCAGACACATATACATACATACACACATACATATATACATTCATGCATACATGTTCATTTGTGTTTGGTTAAGCGATTTGTCGATTGTTTGTATTCGTGTGCGTTAGTTTGTGTTATTCGATTGTTATGGTGTTTTGTGGGTGGTACGTTGGCCAATTTTTGGGTATCGTTATTGCGGTTAGAAATATTCACTCATGTGTATGTACGCCTATGTGCATAGCACTGTGACAACAGTCTGCGGTGATCAAAAAAAAAAAAAAAAAAAAAACAAAACAAAAAAATTTGAGGAAAAAGGTTTTAATTTCCACTTATACACCACGGCTACAATAGATTAAAACGGTGTAGAGAAGAACAACGTGTGTGGCGACATACATACATATTCCATATTGAGGTTAATTAAAACATTTATTATAGATATCAGATTCATATCGTATGACATTAAAAGTGGATTTTGGTTACTTACTTTTGAGACAAGGAAGTCGGATTTAATTGATAAATAAAATGAAAAATATACCAGTAACAGAAACAACAACAATAACAACAAGACTAGAACCATACCAACTGGAAAGTTGATTGAATAATTTTCGATAGAGATTCACTTACTACGATAAGAGCACACGAATATAGACGTTGCGCTAATAATAACAAAAAAAAAAAAAAAAAAAGGGCAATGTGGCGAATACTGTACGTTCACCAATCCCTTTATTCTCATGTAGCATGAATAGCTTGATTAAGAGCCTTTTTTACATTAATACGTATAAACCTACACATGTACATATGTAGAGATTCTCATTAATTCCATTCTTCATCAAAACTCGGGTTTTTCATCGAGTAATTAGGATGATACTCGACTCAAGTTCAAGTACTTGGCGACTGTAATCCCTTTTTCAAATGTTTACAAAGCTTACAACAACAACTAATTGCAATAATGGCAAAGTCGTGAGAACAGAGCGTAATCAACAAATTGAAGTGATTATCAATATTCTCTCCAATCCTTTGTACGTTATCACTGACTATAACGGACGTGATGTTGTGAACCTGGTGTTGTGAGTAAATTAAACGCAAATTTTTCGCGAAAAATCACTATTGAAATAATCTATAAATGAAATCGAAACAGTCACTAATCTCTAATCTCTAGTTAATGACAGTCGGGACATAACCTCAAAGGAAGCAATGAAGAGGCGATGCTTCTATTAGAAGACAAATGTCCCGATAATAATTTCTACAAAATTTCAGTCCAATCTAAGCGCATGCGGTGCGCATGTGCAGTAATCAGGAGAGCGATAATAGCTCTCAATGATCTCCGCTTAGCTGGATTTGTTAAGCGTCCGTCTCGCAATTCGCGTATCGTCTCCATTCGATTATCACCTCGCTTAACGCAAAACTGCATTTTTTTTGAAAATATCAAGACAAAGAGTGTGCAAAATGGGTGCCGTAGCTGCTATCTAATGAACAAGAGAACGAAAGAGTTCATGATTTTAAACGAACATGACATTGAAGAGCATGATGTCTTGGGATACCTGCTAACTCTGTCCACGAGACAACCTTGCATGCGAAATTCGACAGCCGAAAGCTGGCCCCCAAAAGATGGGTCTTCCCAAAATGGCATACCAAAGGTCGTAGGATATCGTAGGCGCAACAACAAGAAACGCAACCTATTCTTAATTTTTGTAGTGAAAAAAATTCAAAAATCAAAACAATCGTTTGATTCCAGCACATACACACCGTCATTAAAGTGTCTATGGCAGTAAGGAGCAAGTGAGGCTTAGTTAACCTAGACGTTTGCGTTTATCTGTCTGCCTGCTTGCCGGCTTGCCTGCTGTTGTCGTATTCAAAGCCGCGAAAATTAAATAAAAATTTCTATTAATGACGAGCCTACTGACAAAGTGCTTATGAAGGGATGCCATTTCCCTGCCTTCCACGCCGACCTTGGAGCGCTCCAAAAAATTTTTTAATATTAAATGATTTCTTTTTATTGTGTTAACGGGCGACTATCGGTAAAGGTTTCAAGCATTGTTCGAAACTTTACCACGCAATTAATTTTTATATCGATTGGCGTACTAATGCATTTCAAGGTGTACTGCGCGCTCTATACGAGTGACAGGGGAAAAAAGAAGCATAAGTCTACTGATCAGTGTCGGAATAGGAGAAGACTGCAAACTAGCACGCAGCAGCGACTCTCTCTTCTCTTATTTAACATTATATTCACTTACTTGAGTTTATGCTTAACCTGCTTGCAAGACAGTATTCTGCAACAAATGAGAAAATCAGAAAACGCCACAATTTTCAATTCACTTTCTTAGGAAGTGCTTACGTCAGGTATAAGAATTGAAGAATTGAACTGACCGACCGTCCAAGATTTCGTAATACATATAAAAATATTTATGGGACAGGAACGAATTTTGCTGATAGTCGAGACGACTTGACAGTTGCGTTGATAATAGTTTTTTCGTCCGTTCGTCCGGCTGTCTCGAGACGATAGATTCTAACAAATATATGTTTTTTTTTTTCTTTTAATTAAATACTTTTCACTTCTAATTACGATCGCATCACGTTGGTGATGCATTTCGATAATTAGTCGCACCACTTGTCACGTTCAAGTCGTCAAGTGATTACTATTTACAGACAAATAATATACATACGTAGGCAGAACGTGCAACAAGCGGTTCCGTCAGCAGTTAAAATTAGTTTTCTTGGCTGTCAGTCCTACACTGTCTGTGGCTGTCACTGACTGTCCGTGCTCTCTTTTTCAGGAAAAAAAAAACAGAAGAAAAACACGGTACGAAGTTATTTTATATAAACAAACATATGTCACGCCACGCATTTCTACGTCCGATGGGCGTAGTTTTATTAATTAATTCCATATACTTTAGTACAGATTGTCCAGACCGACTTACTGAAGCACTTACTAGAGACGATTACACACAAAAATTTACTCAAATCAAAACAAAGTTCAGTTGTAGCCAACTCGAGCCCTTACGCTGATTAAGGACATGTATTAACGCCGCTTTCCTTCTACTGGTTACTCTAATTGGATAAAGTCTAAGTCGCACTCTCTTTTTGACCCGAGTAGGGGGTGCTGGGATTAATTTAGTTTTAAGCTACAGCCAGTAATAGTGTATAGCGGTATGCTTGAGTTAAGTATACATGGACTGAATTCGCGTTAAGCGAATGGATGGAAGTGGATGTCTCTGAGGGTTTAACGTGGGTACACTACCGTGAAGGTTTAACCCCACGGTGCCCGATGGCACACGGAGTGTGAAACACTCGAACACCCCGAGGCTAATAATCGTCGCAACATACGGTGCCGAAGTCGGCGCACACGCTGCCATGAGGAAGATTAGGTCCTCGAGTACCAGACGAGATACGTTATGGTCGCATCTCTCCTGTGGTGAGGTCGAGGCACTATCTAAAACCTCTGCCTTTCTGTGGGTAAGACACCCGGTTGCAATGCAACTCCACACCGAGCAGAAGGTCTTCCCGCGATTTTTGGGCTGACCACAGCCACCACGTAACTCCCGCTATGGGCCGTTCCCTTTGTCAGGCCAAAGCTACCTAGAAGAAATGCTTTGGGGGCTCCTGACACCCGTGGTACCAGAATTAAGAGAAAAGAATTATAGAAAAATTTAAAAAAGTCTCCGGTCGGACTTTCTAGGTTCCATAAGACCCGAACTCGGCATGAGATAGTCATTCGAAGTAGAAAAAACCAGTCTATACTATGCGCATGGGCATAGTATTCTCACTGGGCGGAGCGAGGCCGGATGGAAGTGGAATAGATTTTGCATAGATTTTAACTAGACATCCGGTTCCGGAAGTCCTTCTCCTTGAGCGAGCAATCGCAGTCGCAGTTAGATGTACCGCCGATACAAATCATAATCCGATCAGAAATGTGTCCATCTAGGTGCATGGATTATGCAATTAAAACCGGTCACATCGGGCGAAGTTATAATATTTCGACAAAATGAATGGACGTGGAGCAGTTTCCCAATCTGTTCGGTGCAAATACAAAATTTTCTTGTGGTAAGAATGAATGTCTGAGTAATCCGTCGAATGAATGCTCGACTATAAACCATACCTTAGATAACTGTTAGCTGTACCCTAAGCCGCTAAATATATCTGATAGGGAGTCGCATTTGTGCCTTTATGCCTTATTAGTCTTCAAAAATGTATTCAATTAATAAAATTGAAGTGGAAAGTGGATAAAGCTTCCATTTAGGCGAGCTTTGCTTTGAACTTATTTTCGAAGGAGTTGCGAATTATTTTAAATACATTCCCGTTAAGACACAATAACCGAAATCACCGTATATTGTGTACTTCATTGAAACCATCATCAGCACTCATTCATCTCTTTGTCTTTAACGAGCTACCGACCAATGCAGTCATCAAGACTTAACTTTCACTATGTGTGCAGTAAGGTTTTCTTAACTTTTTTTTCCTTCTTTTTTTTTTTTTTGTAGTACAGTTACCATTAAAACTCACACCGCTATAGCAATTTATAGCGTCAACGGTTAGAAGAAGGAAAGGAGCAACCGTGGCTTACCAGCCAACTGAGGAGAGAGAACTCGTTAATTAAGTGGAACTTTAGTTACGACCTCATTGTCTTAAAAAGTCTTTAGCAGAAATGTGTTAAAAAAAAACAATTGTAACTGCCAACGCAAGTGATAACGATAATATTCACACTTTGTAAAAGTTCATTAAGAAACTGCGGCTGGCATAAGGCGTAAGGCGTAAGGCGTAAGGATTTTTTGTTCATATTCGAAAGAGGGGTTAAGACAAAGGCAGAGGTTAAATGAAAAGCTAACGTTGGACGCAATTCATTTCAAATGTTGTTTAACTTAGTTTTTAGCTTTTATTATTATATTTTTGTTTTGCTTTTGTTTTTTATTTGTCTTGTGTTTTAATTCGTTTCGCGGTGTTAATGCGGCTTTTGTGACTTTGCCAGTGTGTCAGACATTTCTTGCGTTTTTCGGTTACTTTTAGAACCCCAAGGAGTTGAGCTCTTATCTAATTGCTTAATTATGTTAAATAGTACAATAGCAACAATGCTCAGAATTCAAAGCGAAAAAACAATTATTCTGCTGTTGTTCGGAGAGTTATGCCTGCAATGGTGTCTTTCGAATGCCTTAAGCATAAATATTTCTCGCTTTTGCCGACTCTTTAGGCAAATCAAAATAATAATAGTAATGATGATAATAATAATAATTATGATTATTATTATTATTATTGTTGCTGTTGTTGTTGTTGTTGTTGTTGTTGTTCTTTTCTTCCCAAGAGTCTGTAATATTTTTTTTTTTTTTATTTTTGGGTTTTCTTTTTTTATATGCTTTCTTCCAAGAAAGCCTTCAGTCCGTAAAATTAATTAAGTTTTTCGCTTTGTTTTTTTTTTGCATTCATGTCATTTGTTTTTAAATAATTGTCAAGTGTTTTCTAAACTTCTTATTCCGCCTAATTAAACTTATTGCCCAACGTATTTCACTTTTGCGTTGTTACTTTAGCGTGAATTGAAAACAATTTTTGTTAAAAATTTACTTTAAAATTAACTTAAAAAAAAAAATTAAATTGCAAGTTAATTAAATGACAAGGCAAAGGCCGACTAATAAATACCCCTACAGTAATTCGCTTCATAAAATTCTTTATCTACTTTCGTCATTAAATAATAAAAACAAATAAAAACATTATAATCGGGCATGGCCGGCCAATGGATACCCTACACTACTTCGCCTAGTACAGCTATTCCAACGTTTTAGTCATAATACACCAAAAATTACCCATCATTTACAAAGGCAAAGGCATATTTTCAATAAAAAAATCGCATATTGAAGGATGCTCAACATGTCTCGACGTGTGGTCCAATTTTAGCTGACTTCATTTACTTTCAAAAATTTGATTATTTTTCAGTTTTCCAGGCAGAAAAAAAAAACTAGAAAATAGACTTTCTCTCCATATAAGGGCTTGCTATTCATGATAACCCCTATGTATGCTAGAGTCTAAAAAATAGCTCTATGTGATCCAAATTCTTTAGTGTTTATTTTTTAATTTTTTTGTTTATTTATTTTGCTACCAATTTTGATTCGAAAATAGTAATAATTTTATACCCTTTTCTGAAGACTTTTGCTATTCATGAGAATCTTATATGGAGATCCAAGAGATGGACCCATGCTCAGATTTGGTCTACTTAAGTTTTTGTGTTATGAACGAATTTTCATCAGCAGTCACGACTTTGTGTTATATAAGGCTTTACATTTCCTGAGAATTCTTATGCGCGGTAGTGTAGAAAAAATAAACCTACCGGGTCAAAAATTCGATTTCATTATCATTATGAACTAATATTCACGAAATATTGAATTGATTGAATTGAATTCATGAAATATTGAATTGAAAGTATATACCTTTTTGAACCAAAATTTTCATAACAATTCACTAAACTATTAATACTCAGCGAGGTTTGTCGTAAAATTTTGAAAATTGCAATTTTTTTATTCAATACAATGACCTTTTAAAACAAGCCGTCATATGCAGAGTGGTCGAAACAGTTAACTAAACCGAACCACTCCCAATAGGAACTATCTTTGGGTCAACGCGGGTCATCGTATCGAATTTCATTAAAAATGTCTCTCAAAAATTGCGGCTTACACGTGCTTTACCTACGTACTGAACGGGCAGATCATAAGCCCTGGACCACTCTATAACCTACTCAACCTATGGTCTCCCAAGGCCAATGATTTCTAATGAGAGACCCCGACAATGTTTGGCTTGAAATACGATCAACAGGGCAGTGTCGGTACACAACACTACACTACAGCCATCAGTGGCAAGAGCGAACTTTAGTTCATCTAAAACTAAAGACTCGACATCGACCAACCAAATAGCCAAAATAAATAATTATAAAAAGGAGCCAAATTCTTGTTCACATATCGGTTTATATATCGGAGACTATTACAGTTATTGTCCAAGATCGGCTGCCTACGCAATCGTACTGTTAATTATGAATTCATTGGTTCATGTTTCTGTTCATTGGTTGTAACATTAATTCTACCAACAGGTCGCACACACACACACACACACACGTCTTTAAATACGATTCGTTAAAAAAACCTTAGCCACCTTAAAAGCACAGAAAAGAAAAAGAAAGAAAAAATTGAATCTTTCTATGAATAACCAAAGACTTGTCATCTGTCCATCCATCCGTCCATTCATCCATTAGCCGCAATCCCATCTAGATCTCTGGGATCGGGATAAAATTTAAAATGCTCGCAATTGTGTTAGTGCCCGCTAAAGTCTAATTGAGATTTCTTTTTTTCTTTGTAGATTCCTTTGTGTATCGTCGTAGGCCAGAGATTATATAGCACCGCTTGCGAAGTAAAAATTGTATGCAAGCAAATTATCTTGAAATTCTCAAGTGACTGAGCGCCTAAATCGTTAAATATTTCTCAACGCTTCGAACAGAAACTTTTCAAATATGGTGACAGATTAATTACTTAACCATTTAATAGGTGTGGCTTCGAGAACAAATTGAGGGGGAGAAAATTGGAAAACAAAAGTATTTTTCTCAGCAATTTTCTTAAAAAAAAAAAATTGTTTTTTTTTCTTTTCTTTTTTTTTTTGCGCATTTGTTAGTATCGTTGTTACTGTTACTTATAGTCAAAATATTTTTAAAAGTAAATGTTTAAAAAAGTTTTATGTTGTTTTTATTAAACTGTCACGCATTGCATGTTAAAATTGGTGTTGTTGCAATTTTTGAGCTGTGCAAGCATTATATTACGTATGTGCAGCAGCAGGCAGCGACATTAACGGCAGCAGCGGTAGTTGTAGTAGTAGTAATAGTAGTACTTTTTTGACATTTTGACGAAGAGGAAATGTCACGTCACGTCGTGTTTTGCCGCACACCTCCAATTTCCGGTTGAGCGGGTTGCCAGTGAATAGCACCGCGCGAAGTCAAATACAGAAAACAAACCAATATTCCGACCAACCGTCATACAAACACACTTATACAAAGAGCCTCATATATATATATATATATATATATATATGTATATTGTGCATATACATATATGTATATACATGTATATGCCTTTAAAATCACATATACTTTAAACTGCAATGTCGGTTAGTTGTTTGGTTGACTGGTTGGTTGGTCGGTTGGTATGTGCATTTTATTGCACACAGAGCCACCAAAAACGACAACATTTTGCAAGAGTTTCAAATAGAGCGCCATTATGTGTGTGTATTTATGTGTGCGCTTGTCAAAGTTTAACGGTGTTTTAACGCGTTTGACGTTTAGTCATTGCTTTTTTTTTGTTCTTCTTTTTTTTTTTTTTTTTTTTTTTTTTTTTTTTTTTTTTTTTTTTTTTTTTTTGTTTTTGTTTTTGTTTTCGTTTTCCTTTTTTCGCATATGCGCTTGTTGTTCGTTGCAATTCTGCACCGCACGGGTACAACGTTCAATCGTCGTCTAAGTTACACACAAGTGCAGTCATTGTGTAAATTTGCCTCAATCCCTCTTAATAAACTACCAACTTGTAAGCAATGCAACTCACATACAGATAAATGTCTGTACTTTATATCCAAAAATTTCACTTATATTCCGCTAAATATATATATATATAGACAAGAGAGGTAAGAGCAGCTATTACTGACTTTAACATAACTTTGCCCTCAACTATTACGAATTTTAGTAGATTTTGGGGCTTCTATTCAAAGCAATACACACACATATATATATACATATATATATAGATATATATATATGTATATAAAACACCCTCGCACATGCATAAATGTTTATATACCGGAGCATATCTTACATGTGCAGGCAATATAAAGAGAGAAGTGACGGTACAGTGATTGTTTGTGAAATGTTGAACAATTGTTTGCTTAGATTCTTTGAATGCATGAAAACTTGTAATTCAAACATCGTCACTGTTAGTTTGTGACAGGTACGCTCTAGAAAACTAAATATTGATATGAGTAAAATAGCAAAAAAAAAAAAATATAAAAATTCCAAAAAAAAAAAAAAAAAAACTGTAAAATATTTTAAAGATGGGATGATTTTTTGTTTTTGGTTTTAATTTTTTTTGCAAGATAAGTAAGTGTTCTTTTCTTTCTCGATGACATTCATTTATTTGAATACTTTAAGTCTGGTTTGTCCTGGTGCGAGCCAAACACCACATTTATTGACTTATTATTCAATTAATTATATTGTCATCTTTGTTTGTACCACCGATCCATTCATATTTTGACGTTAAAGTGTTTTTTGTTTTTCTTCTTCTTCTTTTTTTAAATAATCAAAAGCAGACCTCACATTGCGGTCTTTATAAGGTACCACTATGCGCATATTTTTAAAATCGCATATCACACACACACACACACACACACACACACACACACATTATGCAGCTCTTTGTTATTCTGCTTACTTACTCACAAAGAATGTGTGACAGAATTTCTCAAATCTATGAAATTTTCATCTAATAATAAAAACTCAACTTTTTCATCATATGACGAAGCACTAAAGTGAATATATTTTCCTTCCATACACTGGTCAATTTTACTTAATTAGTGTGTGTGTGTTAGTGAGTAATACTAGTTCAAGTGTAAGCCATCCGATGAAAAGTCGTTTGTTTTTTTTTTTTTTTTTGAATTTCAATTCCATATAATTAACGTTCTTGGCCATAGCGTATGAATTTAAAGATTTATTTTATCGATCATGGGAAGATGGAAAACAACGGTAAACCAAACAGTAAGAGGATGAGCAGAAGTACTGTTCCCTTTGAAAATCACAAAACAACCGCTCCCTTTACTTCTTCCCGGTTCTTACCCCAGTGCTTACCCGGTGCAAGTAACTATTCGCTTGTAGTTCGGAAATCTACCCGAAATGACTAATTATCGGATTTACTTGGCGATGAGATTTTTCTCTTGGAAGCCGAAGAATTGTAGTGGAACCAGTCCCTCTTCACTTTTATGAGAAGAAAAAGGATAATTTGCTGGCTGGCCTTCCGGGACGTCTGCAAAGTCCGAATGTGGTAAGCATGGCTTAAGTTGCATGACTTAAGTTGCTTAAGCTTACCTACAGCTATATACACTGATTTTAACGTCAAAACAGTGAGTATTGATGCTCAAATGTCAGATTGCTGACGGAAAGATTCCTCCTAGTAAGAATGACGCGCTTCGTAACAGATCTATAGGAGAATGATCTCTTGCCTGACGGCTGGTGCGGTCTTTCGGGTAGCATTGTGGCAGCTGTGATTACCCCAAGGTTTCGTACGCACGTTCACCAGTGAAGTTAGCTCTCCACGCTGACTAGAGTCACCAAAAAAAAAAAGAAAAAAAAAATAAATAAAAACCAAGAGCCTTTTATTCCGCCAAAGTCCCTTAAAGCGAAAGGTTTTCAGAACGGGTAACCCTTACTGCTACCGGTACTACACTAGGTGATGCGTAATGCGAGTGCTCGGTCGCTAAAGGCATACGACTTACCGATTGATTAGACATCCACTAGGCTGCGTCCGCCCCCTCCCCCTCCCTATTTCTTTGTTTCTCTCCTTCAGTTTCCTCACTTCTTTCTGACCGTCATCGCGTTACGCGAATAGGAAGCATTCCCCGAACAAATCCCAAAACAAATAGCGTCAGAGTTAATCTAAAGTAAAAGGTTTGTGGTTAAGAAAAGTTCAGTTAGCCAAAACCATAAAACAGAGCTTACGAGAGAACAATCTTAGACTTAGTACGTAGAGTAGACGACTTTGCGTAGAATAGGTTTTTTTTTTTTTCTCATTTTTTTTTTGCACAACTGTTACAGTTATTCGCAAAGAAAATAAAAACACTTTCACTTTCATAACAGAAATGGACAAAAAAAAAGAAAAAATCATTGTGAATAACGAGTCATAATAAATGGAATGATTTAATGTAATAGCTTCTTAGGTATCAATTTAACTGAACTTATGCTCTTCTTTAGATACAACTTCTATAACTCTTCCAAGTATGTATATATGTAAGCATCACTATCATACGCCTTATTTAATATAATGAAACTTTGTTGATTGTTTTTCTTCTTCTTCTTCTTCTTTGTATTCCTTGCTTCTCTGTTTTTCTTTTCTTTTTTTTTTTTTTGTTTTTTTTTTTTTTTGTGCTAATATTTCCACCCATTTGTCATTTGATGTCAATGAAAGTTACATCGTGACATGAAAGCAAAATAAAATCTTAAAGTCTTTGTTATAAATATAAAGCAAAACAAGTTCAAAAATCTATCCGCACCGATTCGTTCTAAGACGAATCTTGGATGCCTGTAATGGAAAGGAAATGATTGAAAAAAGCAGAAAATGGCAAAAGCTCGCTGAGATCCTCGCTTTGAGTCACATACGTGACATCGATATTTTCTACAAGTTGTGCATTATCCATAAGAAGAAGAAGATTTATTTGCAAATCTATTTTTCCCCTAAAGTTTGTTGTTGTTTTTTTCAATTGTTTTGCCTGAGTTTGTCTTGATTTGTAGACCTGTGCCAGAAGTCTATATATATATATATATACCTTTCGATTCGTGCGATTGATTGTAAGAATTTGAAGACAGAGCGACAGACATACTTTAATCGATGTGAAAGAATTTATTGATCAAGAATTTTAAAAGTTTGTACACAATCGTTGAAATATAAATCCGATTGTCGTGAATGGAATGGAATGGAATGAAAAATAAAAACAAGAAGAAGCTTTCAAGTTTCCCTTCTATTTACTATATATAGAGAGCTCTATTGATTGTACAAATCTGATTGCGATTCTTTAAAATCCTGTACTCGAAGAGCGAGAGAGTTTCAAATTACTTTTGCATTTTTTCTTTTAGGTTCAATTTTCCAAGTAATCAGTTAGAGTGAAAAAAACCACCGAAGAGTACAAGAAATATTTTATTAAATATTTAAAAAAAAAAAAAAAAAAAAAAAAACCATGCAAAACTTACAAGTCACACGTGTGTTGAGAATAAATTTTTGGAATTCACTGACTCTACCCCAAAAAGAAAGTGAATTAAAAGTCATCGTCTCTATCGTATCTATGTGGTTGTAACAAAGACCGGGACAAAGTTAACATAAACACAATGCTGAGAGTATAAAAAAAGAAAAAAAAAAGAAAAAAAAAAACAAAAAAATGTTAAAAATCAAACTCTAAAATCATCACGCACACTGAACTTTGAACTAAACGGAATTGAAAAACTAAGAAAAAGAATGTAGTAAAGAAAAGAAAAAAACACAAAAACAGAAACAGGCCGCAAAAAGGCGTTTCTTTACCCACTAACAAAGTAAGTCCTTAGAGACCAACGAGCACATCATTCAATAAGAACGTAATACCGATTATTAGCCTCATCTGAGGCATAACACAGTGCCACCACACTCGCTCGCCTAACGCCTTCATTTTCTATTGAGTAAGCGAAAGCGAACATGATTTGCAAAAAAAAAAAAAAAAACAAACCAAAAAAAAAAGAAAAAAGACAAGGGGGAAAGAAAAAGAAGCGAATTCTTTAAGAGATGCGTATGTTGGGTCGTGTGGCGTACACCAACTTTAACGGAATATGCGACTAGTACATGTTTGTACGGAACTATGTGCTTGCATTTGATAATGATGATGATTCCTTTGATTAGGTTTTTTTTTTTTTTTTTGTTTTTTTGAGACTTTTTCGACAAGCAAGAAGACGGACGACTCCTTTGCCGAAAAGGGTGGATATTTTTTTTCTTCTTCTTTGACTTGTTATTGCGTTGTATTTACTTTCAAACACTTTCTGATGAGGCCAATAAACATTCATTTTTACGATTTCGATTTCGATGTCGATTTCGATTTTTTGTTTTTTTTTTTTTGTTTTTTCTTCATTTGCTTTTACTTTAATTTCAATTTAATTGTTTTTTAAAATCAAAATCACTAAAAAGAAAAGAAAAATAAATAAGAGAAAAAAGGAAAATGAAAAAAAAAAAAAAATGTCTTGGCAAACTGAACTTTTATGATTTATTTACACAAAAAACATTTTAAATGCATTGTAAAACTCTCCCAAAAAGGCGCCAACGATAGCATTTTTATGTGCTCGAATGCTTTCATAAAACTTTAATAGATTTTTTTTTTTTTGCTTTTTTTTTTTTTTTTTTTTTTTTT
>KK502451.1:596893-607572 GCA_000688735.1 Glossina austeni
GGTGTACCAATTTTCCTATATATTGTAACTATCCGTATGTATCGTTGTATATCCTTTTGTACCTTTTGCCAACCGATAAAGATAAAGATAAACAGCTGCCAATTACTAACATTGATTCAATTCAACCCGTTTTGGGGTTACGCGTATGTGAATACCAACAATTCGTTATGGCTGCTCAATTGCGAATCTCTTCTCTGTCCTTTCTCTGCGTGCGTATGTCGTCTATCTATTTATCTCTCCTATACGCATATATGGGGGTATGGGTGTGTGCGCCTCTATGTTCTTTATAGAAGGCATAAAAAATTTGCAATTTTCCTCAATCTAAAGCGTAACCAAAGCTATTGTATTGAATCTTTTTTTTATTTATGACTCAATTGTGGGCAAAAAAAAAAAAAAAAAAAAAAAAAAAAAAAGGAGAAGAAAAAAACAAACTAAATAAATTTAACCATAAATTTGTAATGCTCTAAAACGATCTGATCTCAGTTTATATAAATATATATAAGTAATGTCTTTATAAATGTGAATCGCTTGATATGTATGTAAATGGATGCAATTGCAATCGCTTGGGGTGCGAATGAATATTCAGATTGAAATCATGAGAAAAATATTCAACATAATTAAGTTACGCCTATTATCGCAACAGCTTAGTTGCTTTTAAAGTAATTTCCGTTTAGTTAAATAAAACTGGGATTAGAAAAAATTTACTGTTACAGCAATCGATAAAATAATAGGAAGGAAAAATTCATAAAAACGGTCTCTCAAAAAATAAATTTAAAAAAAATTATATATAAATAAAATTAATTGAAATGTTTTCCAAATTGTTTGGACTCAGCAGTAAATTCAAAGTCCGCTTAAGATAAGCAAAAAAGCTTCTTAATGTTATGGCTGTTGTGAATATTATTAGTAGCAGCCACTAATGAAGGATATGTGAAGGGATGTATAGTCAGTTTGCCTCACCTCACCTCAAAGATACCTTCGAGACCTTATAAAGCACATTTACTTTCGAGCAGGATTAAATTTTGAAACGATCTCTGCATACCTATCCCTCTGTTCGTCCCTCTGTCTTTCTCTCTATCCATTCTTTCCCTCGTTTTTGGATGCATGCAGTAAAAGTTAAGAGATCGCCGTCAAGTTTGGCGAGAACTATTTGGAATTTTTGCAAGCCTGACTCACATCGATTAAAGAACACACCCACCGTGCAAAAGCTTACCCAGAACATTTGTCTTTTCAAAAGTAAAAACAATTTGATCTATTGTTCATTTCTCGTAGACTATAGTAAGCACGATGAAATACAAATTTTGTATATTCTATGGATGATGCTGTGGTTCAGCTGCACAAAGCTGAAAAAATAGCGTTAACGGCCCCTCGATATTATAATGTTTTGAAATTTATTTCTTTTTTTTTTTTCTTTTTTCTTTTAAAGATAGCACATCACTCAATAAGTCATTGGGCTAACGCCATGATATTCCGATATTCCGACGTTCAGTTTGCAAGTTACAGATGTTATAGCGACGCGGTTTATGGAATTTTCAAAAGAATGGAAAAATCTACATTTCTTTCATCGGTTAAACGTTGCCTTTTGATGAGGAAAAATACAGTTCGCAATCAGGATCTGATTACCGTTATTTGTCTAAAAAAATAAATATTTTGTTGTTTTGCTACTATTAAGTAAAGTCATATGGACACCGATAATACTGCACGCTCTTGTCGACCTAATTCGGCAATCGGTCCAGAAAACATACAAAAAAGTGCACAAAATAGTTTTGGAAGATCGAAAAGCGAAGTTGCGCGAGATAGCTGAGATCCTGAAGATATTCTTACTATTTTGTATGAACATTTCGCCGTGAGAAACTCGTGTACGAAGTGTTTGCCTGGTTTACTCACTTGTGACCATATGTGACCATGTTGATGATTTAGAGTGCAATTGAATCGGTTTAAAGGAACTAAAAAGGATTTTTTCATACGCTATGTGACAATGGATGGATGAAGCATAGATTCATCGTCCAGCACGTCAGAGTTAAGTCGTCATTAAAACGACTGAACGAGATAACTCGACATAGTTTCAGATATGAACGAGAAAATATTTTACTTCTCAGCGGTGGACAGCCGGCAGTCTAAATTAATAAATTTCTATTTAAGGTTCAAGTGTATTTCGATCTATCACTCCAACCCTTGTCTATTGGTGATATTTCTCCAATTGAATGCCACAACTAACCGATGCTTCGAAAATGATCATCAGATATTTTTTCATTTTTTCATTTTTTTTTTTTTGCTTAAAGAATTTATTTTTTGATTTCCATTTTAGATATTCAGCAGTTTTAATAGATAAATGTATTTGTGTATGGGGGGGGGAAAAAATATGAAGAGATTTTTCTCGCATTATTTTAAACATTATTTAATACATGAATATATTTTAATAATTAATATATAAAAATAAAAAGAAAATTAATAAAAAAAAAATAAATAAAAAAAAATTCAAAAAAATAATTCATATCTGTTTCCACATCGATTGAGCTTAGCGGTGTTAACCTTGATACCTTGAAATGAATGATTTAAACATGAAAGTCGCCAGTGAATCAGGAGATTAGGTTAAGTTTTTTTAATAAGAAGGAAGAGCCGAAAAGTTAGACTAACAATTGATTTTAAGCATAACAAAACGTAGTGTCAATCTGACGTTGACAAGGCAATGAGATCAGTTATTTAAAGCATAAGCAAAAGCCATTCGATCTGACTTGTAGATACTCTTTTGTCTCGGGTATAGTAGAGTTTAAATGAAATCATGAGTGAACCGATTCTCTTTTTATTCCCGATTAAAGTGTTTAAGGCCGTTTGCGAAAATTGTTAGATAAGACAAGAAATTTATTATCGCCTTCAAATATGCAGTTAATATAGTAGTGAATAATAAAGGGAGGGATGAAGGTCGTGGCAAAAACTATAATGACATAAAATCTCTCAATATTTTTTTCCACCATCTATCGAATAATTGAGCAGAAATTATAAAGAGCTTCTTAATTGCATTTCACTTGCGAATGAAACCCTATTCAAGCATTCTTATATATATTTATATCAATATATATATATATACGTATAGTTTTCTAGATAATGTGGCGCTATTCAATTAAAGAAGAATTTTATGACTAAACTGTTTTCATACTTTTAGTTAAATTATTTAGTATTGAGATAAAATCTACGAAAGACGTAAGCAGTTATTGTTATTGTATTTATATAATGACATCTTAAAAATAAGACAGACATTAAAATAAAGCTACGTTCAATTGAAATTTATTGCTTTCTTGCAACGTTACATATGCAATTTCATGTCTACATAAACAAGATGAACGTGCAGAGAGAAGTCTTCTGATATAAAAATTTATATGGGCCACAATCACATTTTATCATTGGATGAGAATGTAAAATGAGTAGCATAAGCGAGCACAAGGAGCGAGAAATTTTCCTTTACGTAAATGTGCCTTAAAATATTTATTCACTTTGTGAATCGCTAAAATTGCCACCAAAGCAATTGTGGAAAAGAAAAATCCATTTCAGGTTATCCGCGAATTTCAATCAGTCCCATGGCATGCAAGAAATGTGAATATCTCCGCTTTCCTCTCTATCTCTTTTTCTCAGCTTTTGTGTCTCTCTCTCTCTCTCTCTCTCTGTGTATTTCCTTTGTACGCTAAATATGTGAAGATATATTTTACATGTATTTACGTAACAAAATGTGATGAAGTAAATTGAAACTCATAGCAAAAACCAATGGGTAATAAAAATGGAAGATATATATGTGTATGCTATGTATATGCGAGCGAGCGTATGTGGTGGATATAAAAAGATTTCTTAACTTTGGAGATTTTTCTTCCTTTTTCTGTTGTTTTTTTTTTTGTTTTTTTTGTTTTTTTTTTTGTTTTTGTAGACATCTATCTGTGCAATAAAAAATGAAGATTCAATCGCTTTACGATGAATTTTGAGTACCCACCGTTCAAGCAATTGCTTATAACTCTTTTGTTAACTATGGCAGTTTGTTGGATTTTTGGACTAAACGATTCTACATTTTACTCTTTTTCTTTTTCTTTTTTTTTTCTCACCATCCTTGCTTTGAACCTTTGACTTTTGCCGATTGAAGATCACGGTCTCAGCTGTAGCTTAAAATATTTTTCTCTTCAAGTCCTTCTCAATCGAAAGCCTGTCTGTAAATGGGTTTCAGCATTTTTTTTTTTTTTGTCTTTATTCTGATGGCTATGACGTCATCAATTATGCCAGAGCCTTGTAATCGATATCAGTTTGGTGCGGTGTATAAAGAAGATTTGTGAAAGCGTCGTATCTCAAGTGAAGTGAAAAATCGAATATACTCTCAACGTTCCTCAGTCATGGTATAAAAACTAAAATCGTACCGTGTATAACCAGCAAATGATTGGAGTAAAAAGCAAAAAAATAATGTTTGGAAAATATTTCAACAAATAGAATACATAATGTTTTGACGTTGACATATGGTTTAGCTAAATATGTTGAATCTAGAAATAGCTAGAAAATGCTAAGCAAGAAAGGAAAAGACAGAGGTAAACCGAAAAACAAGTGTAAATAATTTTTTCCAAATTTAACATGTTTTGTTTTTGTCGTTGTTTTTGTTTTTGTAAAATCTCTTAAATATTTGACAATTTATTGGAGTAAAAAAATCCACTTCGAAAAATGGGAGGAGAAGATGAAACGAAAGGGTATAGATTTCATTTTTTTTCCAACTAGAAAAGAAAATACGTAAAAGTATCAGACACTCAAAGTGCTGCTGCCTGCTGCCTGCTGCCTGCTGCCTGCTGCCTGCTGCCTGCTGCCTGCTGCTATTAAGTCATATTGATGGCATTCATTTCGTTGCTTAACACATCATAGTCTTCTAACATACGGCAAAGAGTTATACATTAATATATCTATATATATATATATATATATATATATATAGATATAGAAAATAATTCCAGCGATAAATTTTATATTCAATCAAACAGTATTAAGTTGAAAAATATTTTTGGAATTTTTAAATTCATTTAGTTTTCGATTTCAGGAAAAATGAGAAAAAATCAGGAGAAAATAAAAAAAACAAAAAAAAAAAAAACCATTTTATCTCAGTCTTCTAAGTTTCATGTTTATATTTTTTTTTTTTGTTGTTTTTTTGTTGGGCTCTCTTTTATATAACCAGATGTTGTCGGTTGGCTGCCTTCTTATATGAAAAATTTCGTTGAATGTTTCATTGCAATCTGCCGTTTACAATATTGTGTTTAGCCACTGGCGCCTCTCTCTTCAATTCAATCAAAACAAATCATCACAATATTTACAATTCCTCTCCTTTCATTACACATTTCATTACAGTACGTAGTATATATGCAGAAGCTTTAGCAAAAAAAAAAAAAAAAAAAAAAAAAAAAAAATGAAGCAAATTAACCGAACATTTTTCTATATGTTCTTGTTATGTCTGTATATACGATAAGATTTATTATGTTTATAATGTTGTTATAAGGCTCCTCTATTCAGGCATTTTTACAGGTCATAAAAACTTTTTCATCGTTGAAAAACATTTTATTCTTTGTATTCTCTGTTCTCTGTTTTTTCTCTGCTTAAATATTAGGATAATTTATGTGGGAAAATAACAGGCTGAGAAAGGAAAACGTTTACAATAATTTGAATGCATAAACAATAGTCCGGCAAAATTTCAAATTTGAAAAACTCTTTACTCTTCACTTGAATGCCTTATTAATGTAATGTAAATACCACAACTATTTTAACTTTTATGTCCCTTGATGTAGGATGGACGGATGGAGGATGTCTTTCCTATTTTTTTTTTTTTTTTTTGGCCCGAGAATTAATTGTCAAGTAATCTTCTTGATATTTCGTAATGACATCAAATGAAGTCCCCTTACTTAAGCTTTATAATGTTCTTTAGAATTTCTTATCTAATTGACTTTATTTTGCATTCATCTGTGATGCTCTTCCCATACATAATTACTATTATTATTATTATTATTAATTTAACCGGAGAAAAAGATCGAAGACTAAAGCCTTAAAGCACTAAGCACTAGAATCTAAGGTCATCGGCTTTACTTCCTTTATAACTTTTCGACTATGTTCGGCATTTTGTTGTTAGGTTTCTCAAAACAACAAAAAAAGGCGTATAAACGACTAAAGCTCAACCGAGAGTCAGAAATAAATTACGTGAATGGCGCTTTTAACCGACAGAAGAAGCGTTCGTTGATGTTTTCAGAGACCATGTTTTTTGAGTTGTCTCAGGCGGTATAGAAAGAATCCTATGGAATATGTTCGGAACATATGCAAGAGTGGATGAAACATAGAGCAGAATATTTTCAAAAGCAATGAAGCGATTTTTAACGGTAAACCGCTGTTTTTTTTTGAGCTGTGCTCTCGTCGCTTTGGCTCCAACACAACTTTTCTCGCAGGGCTGATAAGCTTATCTGGTCGTATATTTCGGATCGTAAACAATTCGAATCTGTGAATAACTCTAACTCTTCTCCTCACTAAGACCTATGTCTGGTGGGCCGCAAGCTTCCATTTTGGGCCCACTACTGTTTAATCTCTCCGTAAATGATTTTAGGGATTTGGTTGGCAACGACATCTTTGTGCTTCGTAGAGATTCGTTCAAAAACAATGTTGACGAGTCTTCTGGATGACACATAATATGCTCTGCATTAGCTACAGTAAGGCTAAAGCCTTGTCCCCCTTGCTGGGTCGTTCAACCTCAATATGGAAATATTTGGGTATTCCACTGAACTTTTAGATTCGGAAAATTATAAAATCTAAATCTATACCCAGCTCTAGAGGTTAAACACACTGTTGCGCATTGGCTCCTCATGCCCCATGTTAACCAATGTTTTGAAGTCATTTCCGGATGGCAAAAGTATAACTTCACTATAGGCTTCAAAATAGTGCTAATAGTTTTTCCACTTAACTTAGACTTGGTCCTCCTTCGTTCATTTTCGTTTCCCGATTATCTAATATTCAGATTTTTTACCCACCTCTGCGAAATCATTCAATCTTCGATCGGCAAGCCTGGTAATAGAATAGACTGCAGTTCTCTAGATCTCAAGGTTCAAGTCGAATATAATTTTGTTCTTTTCACTTTAAATGCCCTGGACTTGACTTACACTTTCTTTGGGAAACTTAACCAATCGAAAGCTTATTTACCTGTGTCCGTCGTTCAGCAGTTATTATCGTCGGCATGACGTATCCACTACATTGTGATTTGTTAACTATCGTTTATGGATTTTAACAATTAAAACGTTTTTATATCTCCCCTCCCCCTTCCCCTCCCCCTCGATAACTTATAAAGAAATTTCGGACTTCGTTAGTGCTCGACATACATAGGTCCGCAGTAATTGTAATAATAAAACTTTTCGGTTTATTTGGAATTTCTAAGTGAATGTAAGAGAGAGAGAGAGAGAGAGAGAGAGAGAGAGGGATTGTTATTTTTTCTAATCCACATAGGGCAGGCTAATTATTGGCTTTCTTAACTTTTTAAAAGAATAAAATTAAAAAAAAAAAAAAAAAGTTAAACTATTTTAAAGTTTCTATAAAGCTTCTTACAGGAGTAAAGAGTAATGTCCCACAAAAATTTATTTCCCATTCAGTAATATTCTCCATCTTTAATTTGTTGTTGTTGTTGTTTTTTTTTCAAACATTTCTTCTTTAATTTTGAAAACTGGTATGTCGGTTAAATATATCTCTCATGCCAATCATCTGCCAGTACTTGAATTGTGTCTTTATCAAGATTAAATGAATAACTTGATACTTTTATAACAAAACAAACCAGCGGCCATTGCCAAAAAAATAAATAAATAAAATAAAATAAAATGAAATGAAATGAAATGAAATGAAAAGTAATAAAACCCAATATACGATTAAAAAACTGCTTATCAATGCAATGCGGAAGTTCTAACGCAAGCCTCTTAAATATTACAATTACAGAATAAGGAAACTCAAGCCGGCGATATGAATGATGGAAACCCTCAAAAAAAAAAACCAAAAAAAAAAACCAAAAAAAAAAAAAAAAAAAGAAAGGAAAGGAAAGAAATCCTGCATGGTGGTGAAGTGGATATTCATGCATGTACAGTGAATTAGTTGAAGAGATCGATGGTGATGGTGATGGTGATGGTGATGGTGATTGTGATGGTGGTGTGTGTATGCCCATCAAATGGAAATCGTTTGCCGGCGAAGTAATGGTGGTGTCATCCTTAAAAATAATGATAATAATGTAACATTTTGTTGTTATTGTTGTTTGTGAAATGTGTACAGCATAACGCGACCAGGATATTAAACACGCGTACATGCACACACAAATAAACTTAAGCATTTTGATACGATAAAATATGAAAAGAAAAAAAAAAGAAAAGAGTCGGGGAACAAATCTGCCTGTATGAATATCAACAACAACAACAATAACAACAACAATAACATGAACATGAATAATAACAGCGAATGGAAAAAAAGCCTATAAATAATACATATGAACTTGAAATATTGTTTAACAACAGCAACAGCAACAGCAACAGCAAGAACAACAACAAGACCAATAATAACAAGCAACGAAAGCAGAAAAAAATAAAAGAAGAAAAAGTCGAGTGTTTGGGAAAATACACGGAAAGCGGTGCCTCTGCGTTTAAGTGCATTTATATGAATGTTTGTTTTCTTTTTTCTTTTTTCTTTCTTCTTTTTTTTTTCGGTGTCAGTTATATGTTTATGTTTCGTATTATGTTTATAAGTTTACGAGTGGGGATTAAATGTACATACATAACGTTTTTGTGTATTTTTATATGCGAGTAGAGTGCTTATATGTATTTATTATGATTTTCTTCTTTTTTGTTGTTGTTGTTGTTGCTTAACTCATAGCCACTTTAAGCGGCTGTCATATGTAAGCGACGGTTACAGATGACTGAACATGCATAATGGCTGTTTTAATATTAATGTTGTCTGTGTGCGTATGTTTGTGGCAGTGTGTATTTCAATTTGAGAAGTTGTTTTTCTAAAAGACCAGAAAGGTCGCACATTTACCAGATTATAACGCCATATTTTTTATGAGGTTCTTTTTTAGCATATTATTACGTATGATATGTTGCTGCTGCCGCTGCTGCCGCTGCTGCAAAGGTAGATTGATTTCAGAATTGTTTTAATGCATAATAAGCGAAATATCTCTGTTTAGCCGTATAACGACGAAAGAAAGGGTATAATAATTTCAATATTCCGTGAGAGAATTTAACCATGATGGCTATGTTCAATGCGTCTCTGCTCGTTTCCCATGCGCTTTCCAGCGAATATTTCCTCTTGTAAGTTATAATCCTTTGAAAAATTAGAAAATTGTTTCATTATAACATAATAAAATTCCACCATTAATACCTTCAACTACTTCAACAACTTCATCTAATGCAATTAATTATTCATATAATGAATTTTAAAGTATGGCGTTACCTGTCAAGTGGTGCGTTGGTGTACCAAATTTTAGCTTGCATCTAAGAATATCGGGCACAAGGACGGACGGATGGGCGGGCAGACAGACAATCCTAGATCGGTATAATGAAAGGAGGGAGCTTTTTGAATCTAGTATAGATCCGCGGATATAAAAATTGAGGCTTTTCGGCATAACTTCGTACGGGTCAACCTAAAGAAATATGAATTCAATTGAAATCATTTACATAATTATTTGCCAAAAGGCCAAGAAACCAGGAGGAATTTGCAAAAACTTTACTATATAGAAGAGTGCGTTCACAGATATTATTTTATTATTATTTATTATTTTTTTTATTATTATTTATTTATTTTATTTATATTATTTATTTTTTTATTTTTTATTTTTTATTTATTTATTTTTTTTTTATTAGTAATGAGCAATAAATTGAATGTAAAATTAAAGATATATTTATATCGTAAGTGATGGGTATGCGAGATTCGTCTTGAGATGTCTACTGCAGTCTTAATCGTTAATGTCTTTACATGTTTGTCGATTTTGTTCACATGTGCGATTTTTTAAATAACTGTCGCATGTGTCAATTATGTGCTTCCGTACTCTCACGAATATGGTTTGGGAAACTCCGCTTATACTCGTGTGTGTATGCATGTATGTATGTATGTATGTATGTATGTAATAATGAATGAATGAAAGCCTAAAGAAAAATTTGTGAAACTTTTGTTGTCACTGCTTTCTTTTTTTTTTTTTTTTGATGGCCACAAAACGTTGTTGTACAAATATTTGCTTTTCTTTTGGCTTTGCTTAAAAGGAAAGGATCGTTCAAAGGAAAAGATCTTTCATTTTAAACAATTCTATCGACTGGTGAAGATTTGTTACTTTTTATTTCTATTTATAATTTTTTTTTTTTATAAATTTTTACTTTTATTGAAAAACATGATCAATATTGTGTTAAATGGTGACATCAATTTTGTTTTTTTTTTTTTTTTTTTCATTTTTTTTGTTTAAAAAACATTTTTTCTCTTACATGATCGCAGCCCACTTTTCATTTCATGATTAAGTCATTCTTTCCTTTTTCATTTAATACAAGCAGACAATGAGATGCCTTGACAAAGAAATCATTCCATTATCACTTACCTTTAGGTCGCCTTCCATTACAGTTTTTCTTTATCTACATATGCAGACACTATGCAGCCTATATATATATATATATATATATATA
>KK502451.1:619656-629815 GCA_000688735.1 Glossina austeni
CACACACACACACACACACACACACACACACACACACACACACACACACACACACACACACACACACACACACACAGACATGTAATCGCTATAATTATATGCCTGTATGTTTCGTGGCCACATTGCATTAAAACTCTGTATTGGCTAAGGATAGATTGTGTTGTACACACAATCTCCGACCACATAATCTGCAACTGTGAGTATGTGCTTACGTGTGCGTGTGCGTGTGCGTGTGCGTGTATATGCATATGCGTTCATTCTCTTCACCTCGTATATGCCTTAACGTACAATGCCGTGAATACATTATAATTATTGCAGCAACAACAAAAAACTGGTCAATGGCAATAGTAACAATAACAACATTATGGTTATTAAAAACACAGTAGCATGTAAAAGAACACATCATGAACAGAACAACAGCAGCAGCAACAGCAGCAGTAGACAACAACTATTTATGGCATGTCGGGCGGGCTGGTTATTTGGTTGGCTAACTGCTTACTGCCGACTGTTGGCTGCTTACTGCTGACTGTTGGCTGCTGGCTGCTGGCTGCTGGCTGCTCTTTAAAATTCGAACAACACACAAGAGTGCGAATCTGGAATTAATATGTTACACCATTGTGAGATTTTCAGACTTATATATATATATATATATATATATATATATATGCGTACATACATATACATGCAAACTTATATTAAAAAAGAAAGCAAATATGCATAAAGCTCTATACATACCTATACATATATAAACACATAAAATCATATATGTTGATGCGTGTGTGTATATGTTTTTATATTATTTTGTGCATATTTAAATATACTGAAAATTTATAAATTTATGTCGAAAATTCTCTCATTTTTCTTTTATAGCATAAGCACAGAGTTGCAGTTATGAGACACAAGTGTGAAATATTTGTAATGTGTTGGAACGCACACATATACCTGTGCATATACGATAAAGATGATCAGTAACCCATTAAGGGTTAAAAATGATTTAATTTAACTAAATAGGTTTATAACGAGACGATAAATACGCAGACTGAACGCAACGCTTAAATACTGCATTACAAGTAAAAGTTGGCAACTTATTTAATACCCTACGTTACTGAAGACATGCCAAGATAAGAGGTAACATAATAGGGGTTTTCTTTTCTTTTTTTTTTTTTAAATGTACAAAGGGCTTGCAATGAACACAATCTCATAACTGATCCGAGCTTAATGCGTAAAATTTAGCGAAATGAATGTAGTTCAGTACAGCTAACGGGAGCCACACGTGGCGGGTCTGAACGTCATTGAGCTGAAAAATCATAATATCAGGTCGTCTCTCGCATTGGACCTGTTATTCGACTCAATTTCATTGCTTGTTGATGGTTTCGTTCCTTTGGAACGACAACTCATATAAAGGACTCATGGATGGATCGTTGTGTTGTCGATGTTAATGGTTCGCCTAATGCACACCATTGCCATTCGAAAGTTACATTTGTTCTTCCTAAGGCGGCACAATTCAGCAACACTGCCTTCTTAGACAGACAAAGTAACGCTTCCTACGTTTAGCTTGGTACAGAACTCGACTTCGACTTCTTCACATTTCCCAAGACTTATGGGATGTACACTCATTGTCTCATGAATTTGTAGTGATACGGAAAACCTGAAAATATTTCGGTAATAATTAGAAGAAGAAGAAAAAATGTTTAGTACTAATTTCCCCCTCTGGTACATTCACAGATAAGAGTCTCGTTAGGTTTATTCGTCAACCTAAGCACGACAAGATTTTCCCGTTGCATGCCAGCAAGTATCCATTGAATCTTAAGACTAAAGACAGCGAATCAAGAAGAGGAGACTGTCAGGTAACGCTCATCCGTAAATCCACTAACAGTAGACTATTTCCAGATGTTTGAGAAACAGATAAGAGGACAATGAAAAATTCATATCCAAAATTACGCAGTGACGGTATCCTAAACAGGCCATCGAACGTTGCAAGGAATCGCAAGGAAAGGACAAAGGGACTGGTTTTGTTTTGTGAACTGTCGAAATCATTCCTAGGAAAGCTAAGCGACTACAAATGCGTGGTAGAACTCGCTTGCAACATGAAGACCTTGAAAAGAACTAAAGGGAAACAGAGGATATTTTCTATTTTTTCTCTTGAAATAACGCGTCACTCGGAAGATGTTCCCAGAAACTACTGTGCATTCGCATAATGACAAACGCTTTCACCCATTTACACACAAGAGCTTAATGTATTCCTCCATTTCGTGAAGCACGAAGACATTCGCCAAATTATATTCTGCTTAAACAAAGTGTAAAGGACTATGGAAAGGTGTACTTAAGCACTACTATTATGTTCAAAAAATAGGGAAAAGTCTCATCTTAATTACTTTATATATGTTAAGCTCTTTCAATATTTAAGATGTTTCGAAATTCTTTCGCCGACACAGTGCGCTTAGAATTCTATTTTTTCAAGACATTATGAGTGAGCGCAGTTTGCGAGAGTGAAGCGTGCTACGATACACGTCCTAGCTTCTTCTTACTTATTGGGAACAAATGTTAATTTGTGATGGTTGTTGATGGTTGAGTGTTGATGGTTTTATGATATTCTAGAACCATGGCTGCCTACATCTAATGTTCCTGGGGAAAGCGATCGTTTGCGTTAACGATTTTCTTTGTATCTGACGCATCCTGGCCCACCCGGCCATGTTACAAATTATTTTAAAGCATTACTACTGCGCGAACGGCAGCCACAATAAGCAACGACTGTTACTCATTATAGCACTTCGGGCGAATAGTTTTAGCGAATTTCTTCTATTTTTTTTAAATATGACCCATCACTTAGAGGATTTCCCATGTACGTGCGACACGGTGATGATCAGAAAGAAGTGAGAAGAGCGAAAGAGAGATGAAGAGAGTATCCACAGCGGAGTCGGTAAGTGCTATAGTGTTACGGACCGAGTGATTCACTATAGCTACAACTAATTATGGTCTACCGCATTGACATTTGCTCCCGTGGCAGCCGCGACTCTTATCTACTCGGCTATGCGGTAATCTGCACCGCTGTTCATTTCACTTTTGTCCAATATCGAGAAGAAGAAAAAAACCCTTACATGAAAAGAAAATTTTCAATTTAGTGAAACACAAGAAATAAAAAGCACGATCCATAAGGCAAGAAAGAAAAGCCAAAGAGTTTTATGTATTAAAATATAAATCTAAGATAATTGGATGCAGCATAGCGCGGTTCACAATCAACAACACTCATAAAGATTTCAATTTCAGTATGAAATTGACTGGCGCTATACAAATATTTCTTATACTTGTTTAGAAGGATTTGAAACAGAAAAGTGATAAATATATATATAAAATAAAATCAAAAGATTCTCTTGATCTGCATTAATAATGAAATTTTTTGGTTGATCATTATGCGTTGGATATTCATTGAGTCTAAAGTGAAGTAGTAGTAGTAGTAGTAGTACTAGAAAAAAAAAAAATTAAATTATCCTTTAAGGGTAAGCGTCATTTATTTTGCCTTGACGTACTCACAATAGCTCCTAACCACCCTCGTTCACAATATATCTATTTATTTATTTATATATATTTTTTTATTTGTGTTGAAATACGATTAACCAAAGTGAATGACATTTCTCAAGAGATTTATCAAAATAGGGAAAAAAGTGAAATTTAAATTTTCCAAATCATCACCATAAAAAAAAAGGAAAAGGCAAAGGAAAAGAAAAACCAAACACGATAGAAGACAACACAACAATAATGGCAACAACCCCCTGAAGACTTTGCTCTCAAAAATATTTTCAAAACGTTGAAAGGCAAGCAATATACACAAGTCTGTAATATTTACTTAAAGTATTTGCTTAGAAATGTTTTTGTCAACTGTAATGTCAGTTTATTTGATAATCAACATTAGAGGTGGTTAAAAAGGAGTTTAACCGATTGTGTAAACGAACATAAAAGGATGAAATGTTTACTCGCGAATGTTCATTTGGCTTAAAAAGTAATGAAGCAATTGAATATTTAAGTATTAAATATAGAAAATGAATTCTTCTTCTTCTTTTTCTTCCTCTTCTTATGTAAACCTTATGCAAACATACCTACCGTATCTATCTATCTATCTATCTATCTAGTTACCTACCTACCCAAGTGAAAATGTCTTTTCTCGAACTTTTGTTGCAAGATAACCTTAGCCATTAGAAAAAATCAAGAAAGAAAGCAAAAAAAAAAAAAAAAAAAAAAAAAAAAAAAAAAAAAGCGGTTCTTTTCCTTTAATCTTAATTTAATAATTTTTTACGTTTACTTACAAAATTGATAAAAAAAAGAAGAAGAAAATAATTTGTTTAAAAATCCAGATTATCTCATTTAAGTATGCACTGACCAGCCCACTAACAACCCACACATACGTACGTGCAACAATGGCCAATTATTAGGTTTTTTAAGTGCATTATGTACATTTTATCGATAGATAGATAGAGAGATAGATAAAGATCGACACATATGCTTAACATTTTGTGGAAGACAAAAGACTTAAGTAAAAAACTCTGCAAACGAAACGAGATCATCATTTAAATGATCAAAGACTATTAGTAAAGCACATGTGTACCTGTATGTATTCATTATTGCCATTATTATCACCTCAACTGATCAATATTTAAAAAAAAATAAAAAAAAAAAAAAAAAAAAAAAAAAAAAAAAAATAAAAACATACAATAAATGATGGAAAAGAAAACTTCCCCTCTAATCTCTCTATTCATGTCTGTCTTATTGCATACGAGAGCGATAACGGCGATAATGATGATCATGATAACGATGATGATGATGATGATGATGGCATGTGTGAAATATCTTTCTTACGTGATTCAGGTAAAGTCTTCTTCTTCTTTTTTTTGTTTCTTTTATTTTCTATTGCGTAAAGATTTGCTGATCAGAGAAGCATTCCAAATTAAAACTGACAGATTATTATTAGCGCAACATAAACAACAAAACACGTACGTTTATTTATTTTGGATAATATCGAGATAATTTAATGCCTATTATCGTCGTAATGCTTTTAACACAAATACCATTATTACACAAGATTGTTAAGTTTTTCTTTTGTAATTGTTTTAGAAAAAACTGAAAACTGAAAACTGAAAAGAAAATTTATGCACATATGTACATATGTAATAAATCGTAGAAAAAACTGGACTTTGAAAATAATTGGTCAAGCAAAGGCATGCAAGAAATATCTCAGCAAAATATGATTTGATTCTAGGGATCAAGGTCTTGCAATGAATAGTAGAAGCACAAGACGAAACTCATGATGATTTATATAATTAACTGAAATCGAGACCAACCTCTAAGTGCGGTAATGTTGCCTTGGTCAGGGCTATGAGAATTGCTTCTACACTCAATTGCAATCGGTAAAGGTCGATAAGCATCCACTTGCATCATTTTTCAGTGTTGATGACGATTTCAAAACCAATGGCGTACTACGATGCGGAAGATTGAACGAAAAATGATCGAATCTATTTTATATATCTACGATAGAAATGGTAATTATAGCTGAACACAGTTTAGGTGGACTGATCAGACAGACCATCTATGACTATCAAAGTAGTAAACGAGCGAATGGAGTCACTTTGCATCAAATGCACAAATTTTTTCTAAGCAGCTTTCTCATGAAAGGGTGTCTGGTTCCTTAGGCAAGCATCCATTTTTGAATCTGATCGTGGGAATCGAATTCCTGCTCGAGCAGCTAATAAGGTATCGATTGAAGTAAATGCCAATCGGGAGGAGTAATAACTAATGAATCCAGCGTGCAATGCAGTAGTGCTAAGCTTCCTTTTGCCATGTAGGGACGGACGCCATCAAAATTTCGACGTCAAAATCGCGAAATCATGATTTCTAGTAACCGCATCGATTACTTTTGGCAGTACGGCTTAGCAATGGCTCGCTTAAAGCGATTCATAAGCGATTCACACCACAAACTTACCAATTAACACTCTCCCTTTCCCAACCATTGAATAGACATTTCCTCTTCCGTGCTGGTAGCTCATGTACACTAGATTCTCGTTGTTTACAATTTGATTTCTCATAGCGCATCTGGCATTCGTCATTCGTAAAAAATTTGGCAGCACTTTCCTTCGAACTAAGCAGCGAAGGTGGCATTTAGCGGGTTTGGCATTTTCTTTCCTTTCTTTCCTAGATTTAGGCCTACATTTCGAGCTATACGAAGTTCTTAAAATCTAATCTAAATAAAAAGAGAAGAAGAAGACAAGTGAGATAATTTCAAGTTTAATCTCAGTTTGAATCTCTTAGCGTAAACACCAGTTCTTGTGCCCAAGCTTTACAAGGTCTTAAGTTTAGCCTTCTGTAAGGAAGAGTAGAAGAAAGTCTACCTAATGGTTTAGAAAATCTTTCCTTCTCTTTCAAGCCTTCTTCTACTACTTTTACACCAAATCCTTTAATTAGTCAGTTTGTAAAGTATTGAGCTTTTCTTTAAGTACTCAAAGATCATAGATTCGCTTCGTGCATTCATACATAATGTCGTGTGGAATTAGACAAGTTCAGAATTTCAAAACTTTCGATCAGTTATAGTGCAAAATGATTAAAAATATAAAATTATTTTAAGCCGAACACGTTTCGCGCTCTTCTGCTTAGTGTTGTACTTTGAAAACACGAGATATAAGTACGCGGTAAGTCAGTGTATTAAGGCAAACTTGTAAATGTGTGTGTGTAACAGACAAGAAAACAAAATCCGATTTGTTTGCAAGTACGTCTTTAGCTAAGCTAAGTCCCTCTTAGCCAAGCTAACGTCTTACTTACATAAGCTAAAGTTGCTTCAACTATTCCCCCCCCCCTCTAGATAAGTTGTGACGATAAACGTAAAGTAATGATAGAAAAAATATCAAATGAGCTTTTTTGAGTCAAAAAGCAATGAACACAAGGCGTTCAAGATCAACAATAGATGGCTAAGCCTCGCGAACAAAGCAAAAAAGGAAAACTCTTTGATTTGATTGTTTAACATAAAAAAAAATAAACAAATAAAAGTTGAAAAAACAAAAAAAAAAAAGAAAGCAAATGCAAGAATAAACTAAGAATAGAGAGATTAAGTCAACGAAATACCAACAGTGTCGTAGGTTAGGATTTTGATGTTATTGCAAAGGGTTGCTTAATAAATAAACAAAAGTAAAAGTATATATATATATATATATATATATATATATATATATATATATATANATATGTATGTATGCACCCGAAACCCCCCGCCAAGTAAGGAATAATGTTTTGATATAATTTAATGAATAAATTCGGTTGACATTTAAGAATTTCTTGTTTGGTTAAACGAAAAAAAAAACTACTACTACTACTACTACTACTACTGCTGCTACTACTACTACTACTAGTAATGTTTGCAACGTAGATAAAAAGGAAATCAGAACACCTTGCGTCATCAATTGAAAGTAGACATGCATTCATGTGACAACAATCGCCTCGTCTGCGCCGTTGTTATACAATGTATTATGTGATGTCGTATTTGCCAAATCGTCTTAAGTTGTAAAAAACAATGTATATCGGTTTTAATCCGTAATCAATCTCAACTTGTCCTTTACAATCTTGCCGCCATACATACCTGCATACATAGCATTACAGGTGTTGATCGTCGAAAACGACAGATCCCAGCAATTTTTCCCAAGATCTTGCAAAAAAAAAAAAAAAAAAAAGAAAAAGCAAAACACACATAAATGTCCCTTAACAGCATTTTTCTCCATTTCACTTTTATGTGTACTTTTCTCTGCCATTATCTTAAATGCAATAAGCGGATGATATTAACTTATTTGCTCAGACTCAATTGCATCGACTGTTCTACAAAGACAAGGCACAGTTTACTGGGAAATAGTTTTCCAGCAGCAACGAACGACTGACTGCATTTCATAGCAATAATGTTTGTCAAGTTGTTGATTTTTTAATCATCATAATCTTATGATGTATCACTTTCTCTCCTTACAATGCACACATGCACACATATAAAATATTAAATTTTACTTAAATTGTTTTCGGTTTCCATACGCATGTGCACCCATCTGTATGACTAATTACTACTGTTTGCCATTATTCGTATACTCTTCGCGACCTCGTATCCTTCTCTTCATCATTTTCCTGATCATTTCAAAATTTCTTTTACATTTTTTATCTCCTTGTTTTTTTCTCCCCTTTTGTTTAAATCTTTTGCGAGTCACCTCTGCCTCTTGATTCGTTCATCTATCTGCCTGTCGATTGTGTGAGTGCTTAAAGCACTAAAATCCCGTTCAGATATATTTGGAAAAACAAAGCAGAAAAAAAATGCATTAAAATTCCATTAATGACGTACGGATCTACAGCACAAAAGTATATGGAATTTCACTTACGAATCTACAGTAGAAATGGATACAGAATTTGATTCGAATACTTGCTGAGGTCGTGTAAAGATTCCACGAATAGAACTGTCACCGGGACACAAGTTTCTTCTTCATTACGCATTCTACTTAAGGTATGAACTCACCTCAACTCACACTTCCTTCAGTCTCGCGAACTCTTTTCTCTGCGTGTACTTTATTTATGTGCTTCTTTAAGCTTCTATTGAACTTATTTTCGTGTCACCGTGACACGAACATCCGTCTATCAGTTCGTGCTGCAGTTTTCATAATTCGGTCAAGTTTATCTTTTATTGCAAATATCGGCCGTCAAAAAATGGCGCTTAACAATCCCTTTGATATGGACGTTAAATAAAAGTTTATGGAGAATAGGAGGCGATCAGCTAAGTTTATTAATTCTAGATATAATATGACGTCTGTCACGTCGCAGTGTATTTTTTTTTTTTTTTTTCTGCATTTAATTTAACTGAATGTACGTTAGGACCAAAACTAAATAAACAATTATGAGCGGGGGCGGGGGGGATTCGGGCTAAAAAACAACAACAATAAAAGATTATTTTAACTTTAGTCTGTGCACATAAACTACGAACCTATCTATCGCACGTCCCAATTTTGTGCCTGAATTTTTGCGATCATAAGCAGATAGTCGAACAAATGATCGAATCACAGTCGACCGAACGGTCGAACACACGGTCGGGCGAATAGCTAAGCAAATGGCCGGGAAAGACATTGCAACAGAAGGTGGGACAGACAAACGGCCAAGGAGACGGACGTGAGGACGTAGTCAAAGCTAAGATGATTGAAAATAAATCCAAACACAGACATTGACATGAAAACCTAATTGAACGCTTACAACGCTTACCCGTACCATCATAATCCAAACATCTCGCAGATTAATCGACCTATCTAATGGCAGATAGCAGGAATTTTTTCTCAAATCAAAAACGAAAAAGAACACGATTTGACAACTTTGGTAATTGATTTCTAATTAATTTTTTATTTCTTGCTTGGGACGATCGTTGAATTATTACAAATATTTCACCCTTAACCCTTAAGTATAAAATTCACAAAAGAATAACAAGAACAAGAGCAAGAACACAAACAAAAACGTACTTTAGGGTACTGCAGAAAAAGCAATATTTCGAGTATTTAGGAACATACATGACGACAATCACCGGCCAACCTTAAGCTGGGATACTTTCATCCATGAATTAAAACTCCACCAATGTCCATATGAAACATGAAGACTGAAAATTATCTTATCTTGCACTATAGACGGAAGTTCGGGAAATCGTTCTTTGTTGTCTGTTTTTAATTATTATCCCTGTGTTCTAAGTGCAATTTGATAAACAGATGCAAAGACCGCCTTTCCGCCTTACACCTTAACCAGAGCATTTGAATGCGGATAACAATACTCCACGAGCTGGCTATTGGAAAATTTACCCATCCAAGGCACCAGCTAGTGCTTGCTAATAGAAACGTATCTGATCGTTGATGACGTTCCCATTAAACTATTTTTTTAAATTTTTTCTGGCATATGTGTAGAGGAGTTGCATGCAAACAAAGCAAAAAAACTGGCCTTCAGGAATTGGTGAACATTTTTCAATTTAAATTGAAATCGGGTCCCGAGAGGTATCATAAATTATAAATGATTTAAAAAAATTGTTGTCTATACAAAGCAAAAGAAAACGAACTATTTTAACTCTTTTCCTTTTCCTTTTTCTTTTTGTTTTTTTTTTTTTTTTTTTTTTTTTTTTTTTTTT
>KK502451.1:630071-640892 GCA_000688735.1 Glossina austeni
TTTTTTGTTTCTAGCATGTCATCATCATAAAATAATTGTCACGGCAATTCCAAGTACTAATGTCAGCTCTAATGGGCCTTTAGAGCGACACAACCCTTTTTTAAGTGAAATTTCATTTTTTATTATTACAGAGCGTCGTCGTGGGTAAATCATTTTTCTTTACAGTTTTTGGTTACAGTTAACAAGCATAACAATTGCAAATTGTATTTGTAGGTCAGTCAGGACAAACAAAAACTGCAAGGAACCCAAAATCGGTTAAAACAGAAAAAGCGAGCGTGAGTTTGTTCGCTTCGTAAATTCTCAAAAAAAAAACTTGTAAAGCCACCAAGGATCGGAAAACAGAAATTATAAACAACAACAACAACAACAACAACAACAACTAAAAGAAAAACACATCACTCCATATATACAACGATCTTGGAAACGGGTGCAAACTGAGCCCTTTACGAGTTCTTGTAAAAAAGCAAATTTCAAGGACATAACAGTTACTCGCTTTGCAATTGAAAATGAAAATTTTTTATTTTATGTCATCTTGTCAGGTATTGAGCTATTAAACTAATTTGGTTTAATTTCCGCATAAAGAAGTTAGTCGCGTCAGTAGTTACGTTTTTGGCCGAAAGTAAATTCTTTTCCTTTGGTTTGACTCTTTTTGGTGAAACGGTTTAATTCATGGTCAGCGTGAATTTCTTTTATATGGATTTTGGTAAATATCTTCAATTAATTTGATCCGATTTGATTCGTTGGTTGATTCGTTCCTTTTCTTGCCTAATTGCATAGATGCAACCTTTGCTCGTCCTCACCTCTCTTTTTAATAACTGTCAATAACTGTCATAATAAGTCAAAATTTAGTTACAGTTAAATTGCTTTTAATAATAGAAAGCCGATCTTAACGATCTCAACGGGTTATAAGAAATTTTTACAAAAACCAAAAAAAAAAATCAAGATATTAATAAGAAACAAGTGTTGGCGGTTAACTTAATTCATTTTTTTTTTTTATCTCTCTGACGAATATTTTGATTATTTCTATTCTTTCGATTACGTTTCATTTTTCTTTTTGTTTAACCGCTTTGTCTACTTTGAGAATATTTCGTTTTCTTTGTTCTCTTTATGAGCCTTAACAAATTTCGCCTTACTTTACTTTCTCATCTAATTATAATTTACTGATCACCACCTAACTATATATATGCATATATATATATATATATATATATATATATATATATATATATATATATACAATACGAGATAATCTATAAGAAGAAAAAAAAAACAATTTTTATTTTTAAATTGTTTTAAGCAAATCGGAGGCGCTTCAATAAATGTCTAATAAATATTTTAACACACACACATATGAAAATTTTTCATTTTGAAAGTGACATGAGTCAGTTTATCTTTAAAGTCTTTAAGGCCGCAATAATACGTAGAAATCGCATTCATTACTTATATGACCTTATGAGGCGGTGAATAGAACTGCCGAAATCTTATATAGTTCGTAAAATGCTTGGTAGTATAATAAGGAAGTGTAATTATATCCTATACGAACCGTGATACAAGGTATATTAAGTTTGTGCACACGTTTGTAACGCACAGAAGGCTATAAGATAAGCCCTCCTTTCCTGATTTCCAATTCAGAATGATTTTCTCAATCGATCTAAGCTTGTCTGTCCGTCTGACTTATGTCCATATAAATTTGTCTTCAAGCTGCAGATTGCAATTTTAGAAATATTTTGATGAAATTTGATACACTGATGTGCTTTGACCCAAAAGCGAACGCTACCGAAAATAAGTTTTGATTGGTTCCCCTAATACCCTATTTTGGAAAGTCGTTATATGGAGAAAGAAAAATTGCAATTTTCAAAATTTCTCGACGACTCTTTCAATTCTGATATGGGAAATTTGGTTCGGTTGCAAAAGCATTAGGCAAAAGCTCAAAGCTCCAGTTTAAAGACAGAGAATCATCACATCGCTTATCGTTCGCCTTTAGTGAACTTGAAATTCAATATTCAGTTATTTTTGATAAGATGTTTTAATCCGTAATTATGTTCATATCCATATTTAAATGCTGAATAAGAAAAACATTCTATATATATAAAGTCATAGACAGATAAACAACATACACTTCACCACGAAAATAAACACAGAAATTTATTAAAAAATTCCTAAAAAAAAAAAAATAATTTCATTCTAAAATAAAATTGAAACTACATTTAAAATTATTTTAAAAATGCTTGAAAATAATCGCATTTATTATTATTATTATTATTATTTTAATCAGAGAATAGAGTGTAAGACTAAGACGTTGACATCTAAGATTCTCGTCTTTAATTGCATTTATAAAAAAATATTAATTCATTCAAATAAATGCAAAGTAATGTCAGTTGTTTTAACATAGAAACAGCGCAACGTTTCTTACTTAAATATAAAAAAAAAAAAAAAGAAGAAAAAGTGATATAAACTACAATAATATTTAAAAAAATGAACCGGTTTTTGCTTTTTCTAGTGATTTAATTTTTCGTGCTCTATGCACGAATGATGACAAATGCCACTAATTGAACGAAAGAAAGTAGCGAAAAATAAGTAAAAAGCCTATGGTGGGCAAGAGCTCATCATTAAATACCCTACACCGTTCTAAAATCATTCATGTAACAACTTTGCAAAACAAGGCGTTATATGCGGTCGAAGTGATCGAAGAATTCGTCCGATCCAAACCGTTTTCAATTGTGTTCGTTCAGGGACCAAAATACGTCGGTTGTACCGAACTTCATTAAAATATTTCAAAAATTATGACTTGTAGGTTGAATAAAAAAAAACAATATGGACAGCCGGACAGACAAGCTTAGATCAATTCAAAAAATTGTGTGTATCTTAAGTCCGTTTGCGTGTTACATTCACACAAACTTAAGGTACTTAGTAGATAGTATACCGCTTATCGCTTTATTTTTTTTTTTTTTACTTAGCAATGGGGCTGATTAAGAAAGAGCTTCGGAGGCGGAGGAGTAGGAGGAAAAAGTGGAAACGTCTGAGTTCTTCTTTACTCGAACAACACCAGGACATGCTGAGATAGCCCCAAGCAGCCCTGCTAAAGCACTATATTGATGGAGAAATTTCTTTTCTTTCCGTAGCACACTTGCGCCAGAGATACATACGCATAAAAATAACGCAACTCCCATTACGCCAACATCTCAAGATATTCAGAGTATCGGGTTTTTAATAAAACCACTAGAACTTAATTAAGGAGAGGATCTAGTGCATGAAATGCATGGAATGCTTTAACAGCTAGAGAAACTTTACAGTTTCACAATTATATAGTTTCGACGGTGATATTAATATCGGAATATTTCTCTTGTAATCGCATGTGTGTGTTTTTTTACTTTTCGTTTTTTACTCACTTGAACTGTTTTTATTTTATTAGCGAAGTTTACACCGAAACCATTCAAACGTGCAAACTTTACTTTCGTCATTTATTTGACAAGTTAAACTCTTCAAGACCGTTAAAGAAATTGTATTTCTTGAACTAAAACAATGCATTACCTCAACATTGAGTTTCCGGTCTCTTCGTTTCTCTTTTGACGATATCGCTTATCGTTTAACTAATGTTTAAGCTCAGTGCAATTAGACCTCATTAAATGTGTTCCGGCAAAAGAAATAAAATGCATATATATTTACATATAAAAAAAATGTACAAAAAATTCAAAGTCAAATACACACACACACACATACACATAACACGAAAACAGACCGCACGTTTCATGCCGAACGAAAGAAAATAATTTAATTTAATTGTTGTGATAACTAAACTTCACGTAAATGGCTTGAGAAGCGATGAATGACCCTTACATTGAAACCTATTGAACATATTTTGTTTTAGGGTTTATATATATATATATATATATATATATATATATATATAGTTAGTTAGTTGTGACCATAATCGCGATGTAGGTTTCCTCTCGTTGAACATATGTTATCTGTGAAGCGGTAACATTTGAATGATAAATAATTTTTTTTCTTTTTTTTTTTTATTACCTGTCCAATGGGTTAATTAATAACGAACAGCGTTTATATTGGAGATATTGAAAAACTTACTCATTGTTTGCTATTGAGACGTTTTCAATTTTTTTACTATTTTCGGAAATTATTAGTAATAAAATTTTATTACCTTATACACGTTTAGTGACGTAGTCAGTCGCATATGGCCAAAATAGGTGTTGATCAGGTGTGTTAAGATACAAAGAACTCATTGCAGTCTCAGGTGCCCTTAATGCAGCGTAAGCGAAACACAAACGAAAATCATTCTAAATGTGTTTTTTTCTCTCTTTCTCTATTTCTCCCTATCTCTGTATATCTATCTCACTCTCTTTCATTCATTGTATTTTAAATCGGAATTGACAGAATCGATCCGTTCATTTCTCTAACCTTTCTATGTGCTCCACACCACCACCACAAGCCTTATGGTACAATGGTTACGAGTTCGAGAAGACGTGAGAAAACATTTCATGGGTTTTAATATCGATAAGACGAACCCATTTATTGTGGCCACTTTCACGCCTTTCATTAGATAACAAACCCCGATACGATATATGTTAAATGCTTTGGTTTTTTTTTTATTGTTATTGTTATTGTGCATTGTTATGTGGGCATCCATTATCCGCTATTCCTCATGCTTTATCTTTTACCCGCCCCCTGCAGAGTTGCAAATTATTAAACATTACCACGTATTTTCTATCATTCATAACATTTTTTTCATATTTTCCTGTCTGTACTTTTACATCGACTTCAATCCCAACTTGATTTCGAGAGATATTCCTTTTTGCAGGACAATTCCCTTTAATGTTGGAAAAATGTTCGTAGAGTAAAACATTTGCATTACTGCGTAGTTTGCATCTTCAGGGGTTTCTTTACACGCGAACGCATCATCTTCGGTTGATGTGTTTAGGGTTAAGTCGTGACATTTATTCTAGTTCGACGACTACACGACTTTCTCAGAGTTATCACTCAATCGCTGTGTAGTTAACCGTATGTCACACGAGGCGTTACGAGGCTGCCGCTTGTTCCTTACCCGCCTTTGGAAATACCTACCTGGAGTATCCTTTCACAACGTCTCAGATATTTCGACTTTGAAGTGTCGAAGGTACACAAACCCTGCTTTCCCCATTTCAACTCGCTATATGTCTAAGCCTTCCTGGCATCACACTGAGTAAGTGGCCACGTCACGAGCCAACTTAGGGTTAACTGTAATCATTTCGATTCGAGCGAACATTTCAAGTTCTTGCGAGAAAACGTAAATTGTCGCTAGTGTGAGCGTTAGATATAAAAAATTTAAAATATAAAGAAAATACAGTCCCAGCCAGAGAGAACAGAGACAACTGCTAGCTGATATTAGCTCAGGTTGGCGACATTTAAAAGTTTGTCGTAAAGTTTCCACGCATTTAAAAAAAGAAAAAACTTTGACGAACTAAACTAAACTTCAGACTTGTGAATCGGACAATATAGCGCAGCATAAGAGAATCGGGATATAAAGAAAAAGGAGAATTGGCTAAAAGATATCCTTAACTTAACTAAATACCTTGTGGAAGAATTATATATTATATTCACTTTATATCTTCACAGCGATTACGACAAAGTGAACATACCGATGACCTGAGTACAACTTTAGATAACACGATTTAATATATTAATGGAATGCATTCCTTTCGGATCTTTTAAAAGAGGCAGTAATCTTGTGATCCGTATTGTGGCAGTGAATGCATCTCCAAGTTCTGTCTTTCTGTCCTTGTGCACCATAGTGTACATGATCTTGTCGAAGATGTGGAAACAACATAGTTTTTGTTTTTTTTTTTTGTGGGCATTCGTGGGTATCGAAATTTATAAGAAGTGTTGGAAGGAATTTTTTCACATATAATTTCGCTGAGTTAAGGATGAAAATAGAAGCATTTCTTGCATCTTGTATTTTAGCTTATGATGGGCAAGAATACCTAAAGATAATCCGAAACTTGCCGACTGATGAATGATGACATTGATGACGCGCAACTACTCAGTGTACTAAGCACCAAAGCAAGGAAACGTTGAATCTGTCATTTCCCAACTTTTCTTATACTTTTCACAATCGTATCTCAAGGCCTCGATGCCTTGCAATCTGTCTCAACAACGCTTTCATTCTTATGACAACAATACTAAGAAGTGGGCTCTTCTATGGTTATCCTTAAACAGTGAGCTATTCTTGCAGCACAGAGAGTTCATAAGCGGCCAGAAAAGTGCCAAAATTCTCTGGCTAGCAATTGACGAAACTTTTGCAAAATGCAATTTTTTTTTTTTGTTAATAAATTTTTAAATTTTACTAAAAATTACAATCCTAAAAAAAATGGCAGCTAACGGGAAATGAGTTATGAATAATAATTCGTGAGAAGTTTACACCGAATAGCTAAGAAACGCGACTATTACGTCTATGTTTGCGTACGCGGTAGAGCTTACTATGGTCGCAGATATAATAAATGCTCAGTCGGCAAAAGCACTTACTAATTAATTGGGAGCACAACTGCTACGCTGCCGCCACTTCCCAATTTCAATGTCATCGCTCATCTTTTTGCCACGAATGGAGACCATCTCCGTGGTGACTGGTCATAAAAAAAAGAGAAAAACCGATCGCATGTTATAGGGAATACTTTAATTTAATGTTCCACTCGTAATGCCCAGAAACTTTCCGCAGAAGACATAATGCGAGCTTTTGTCTGGCATTGAAATTCGAAAAAGTTGAGAAACATATTCTTCCCAAGTGGCCTGATTGCCTATACAGCAAGGCCATGGTAAATGGAAAACTCGCATAGTTAATATTTTTTTAATAGCTTAAGACTAATGCCAGACATCAATCTTGACCTATGCTCAATAGCAAATATTTAATTGCCTTCAGAGTCGCGGCGAGGAAAATTCTGATCGGTTTGTTGCCGCGTCTGTATATAACAAAAAAATATTTATTAAACTAGGGAGTATCCAAACGAGCCCCATGGCAAATTGATCTCCCGTAGTTTTCTTGTATTCTTAAGTAATCACAAAGTTGACATCACTGTTCGAAAGCAAAGCAGAGAGTGTATTGTAAAATTCTTAGAGTGCGAGAGCACATAACTAAGTTTAGTGTTATCTTGAATTTACTGAGCACTGACTTATGAATACGTCTGTTATTTAAAATCGTTTATCAATTACTATTTAAGGTGAGATACGAGGCAAAGTCTAACCACTTACTTAGTGGGATTTTGTAAATGAAAATCATCGCAACAGAATTTAGGATTAATTAAGTTAATTAAGCTTAAGCATTAAACTTAAGAAAGCGACTTAAGCGAGTTTAAAAAACATGGCAACAATTAATGACGACCTTGACTTAATATATCCATAGATAAAGTTGTAAGTCTGGCGTAAATTTTTTTATTTATTTTTTTTATTTATTTTTTTTATTTTTTTTTTCTCTTGTTTTAAACTCTATCCCATCTAGTCTCGATTCTGCTTCTGGCCGTTAGCAATTAGTGGCTAATTGTATTAGAAAAGCAAATATATTTTGTTTATAGTTAACTTCACAACTTAGAAATGAAAATGTATTTATAATAAGCATACTTTCAATGCTCTCTTCCATTTAAGTAAGTCAAACATAAATGCGTACATACATGCATACATAAATAGCCAGCTCATTGCTGGCATCAGCAAATTTAATAAGTAAGAAAATCTATGTTCGATCTAAGACGAATTGTTTGCGCCCACCATCTGAGGTACTATTTATGAGCATAAGGATATGTGAAGTTTTTTTTTTTTTTTTTTTTATTAATTTTGGACGGATTAATGACCATTTGCATTACTATGTTTGTGTTATGTCGATTCAGACGACATTTCAAACTTGGTCTCTTCCCGCTTTTATTTGTACAGCCCGTGAGATGAAAATAGACGCACGCAGGTAAAGACGGTAATGAAGATTTTATTTACTTAATGGATAACTCAGATCTCTAGAATTAACGAATCGTATGAGAAAATGTATATAACACCTTCTGCTGTAGTAGTTAATAAAGTCGGTTATTGTACTCGGAGCGTCAGTTTTTTCGTATTTTTTTTTTTTTTTTTTCGTATGTAAAAATGTATGTATAAAATACCATATGTGGAGAGCGAAATTTTTAATTCTCAGTAACGGAGGTTTTTCAGTTGATAACATCAGAAGAAAGAACTTTTGTTGTATTAGTTTTATTTTGAGGTTTTTGTGGTTTTATTAAAGTGTCCCACACACTCAGCTCAGTTTACTCTGAACTTTTGGTGTGTATTATCATCGCAGTTTTACACAATCGCTGCATACGCGGGTTTCAATTTCCATTTGCTGCATTTGCCGTAAAGTGTTTCTCTGTTTCTCTATTCACGTTTCCGTCTTTCGTTTTTAAATAATTTATTTATTTATTTTATTTGAAAGTTTTTGTTTTTTCGAAATTCTTGTTCTCCTGCATATTATTGTGTTTTATTTACCCTTAAATTCTGCTTGTATTCGAATTGTTGTGTTTATAAAGTTGTGCATACATATATATGCACATATACGTTTATTCAATAGTTTAACGTGTTCCTTCATGCACGGTGACTATGGTGGATGCCACCACTCTTTTACTTGTTGTAATTACGATACTGACGGGTATGTTTATATGGTCGCGTCGCACTAATGTGTATTGGCGTCGTAGGCGCGTTAAATTTGTGCCACCTTCGTATTTTCTGGGCAATCTCAAGGATGTGCTTAAAATGCAAAACTCCTTCGCTCTACAGTTACGTGATTATTATTTCAATGAGCGTTTCGCGCGGGAACCGCTGGTGGGTATTTATTTATTTCATCAGCCGGCTTTACTGTTACGCGATTTGCGTTTAATACACACGGTGCTAGTTGAAGATTATGTGAATTTCTCACATCGCTTTGCCCAATGCGACCGGGCTCAAGATAAGATGGGTGCCTTGAATTTATTTTTTGCTCGAAATCCCGAATGGCGTGACATTCGCACGAAATTGGCGCCGGTCTTTAGTGCGGGGAAAATGCGCCAAATGTTTTCTCTCATGGAAGAGGTTTGTAAAAAACTTGGCAACTCTTTTTTTTTTTTTTTGTCTTTCTTTACTTCTAACAGTGAATGCCTTGAGCGGCGAGGGTAAATGCCTCTCTTTATTTTGCGCTCTTTGTTTGTTTTCTTTTCTTTTTTTTTTTTTCTTTCTTTTTTGTAGATTGGCTACGATTTGGAAACCTATTTAGCAAAACTAACTAAGGATATAAAAAATAAAAATGCTCGCAGCACTATAGTGCAGATAAAAGATATTTGCGATCTCTACAATACGGATATGATTGCCAGCATAGCGTTCGGTTTGAAAACTTACAGTCTGCGCAATACAGTACGTTCGCAATTGGGTGGTCACAGTCATGACATGTTTGTAATCTCTTATAGACATGCTTTGGATTTATGTTTGATATTTTTGTGTCCCAAACTAGTAAAACTGATACGGCCGAAATTGTTTACCGCCGAGCATACACAGTTTTTGAGAAATCTGGTGCTGAGTATGTTAGAGGAACGGGAACGATCGGGTATCATGCGTAATGATCTCATTGAAACGTTACTTACTCTCAAGAAAGAGGCTGCCTTGCATCAAGACACATCTCATTTTGGACATCAGCCAGACTATCTGGTAGCTCAAGCGGCCACCTTTGAATTGGCCGGCATACAAACGTGTTCAAGCACTTTGGCGTTCGCTTTATATGAATTGGCACGACATCCTGCAATACAAGAACGTTTACATGCCGAAATTTTTAGGATCTTAGGAAACGATGAAGCTACGTTAACTTATGAAAAGGTAGAACACATGACCTATTTACGTATGGTAATTGAGGAAACATTACGCAAATACCCGATTGTGCCATTCTTAGAGAGGCAATGCACACCATTGCACAAGAAACGTTTTGTTACATTTCGTCCTCTTGCCGAATGTATGGCCCGTCGTGGTATGCCGGTATTTATATCAAATTTAGCCATACACTATGATCCTCAGGTAAGTTGGAACCAAAAAAAAAAAAAAAAAAATATATACATATATGTATATATATATAAATAAAAAAAATAACAAAAAAAAAAAAAAAATATTAAATAGTTTTGGCCTAATCCGGAGGAATTCGATCCAGAGCGTTTCTCACTCGAACAAAAGAAAACTCATTTACCAATGACTTATTTGCCCTTTGGCGCTGGACCGCATCAATGCATTGGTATGCCGGTCGCACATATGCAAATAAAATTAGGCATAATACATTTCCTACGTCGTCACCGGTTGGAGATTTGCGATAAGACAGTCGAAAATATCACATTTGACAAACGCTATGCGCTGCTGAGTCAAGAAGGCGGTATCTACTTAAAACTTGTGAAAATTTGATTTTTTTTTTTTTTATAATAAATTTTTATACAAACAAATTATATTGGAAATTATATTTATCTGCCGTTATCTTATAATAGGCACGATAATAGGCTCGAATTTTGTGAACAATAGCCTGTAGAGATTATGCTAAACTTAACAGGAAATGCAATCAAGCAATCAAAACCATTAAACATTATTTTCAATTTCATTTTTTGTAATCAAGTATCGAGCTTAACAGCGTAGTGTACATGAGTACAGCTTGAATGAACGAAACGATTATAAATATTTTCCATTCACAGTGCAAGTTAAATATCATTTAAACCACCTAATATTTCCAAAGTATACAATGCTTTTTTTTGTTTTTGTTTTTGTTTTCTTTTTTTTTTTTTTCTTTTTTTTTTTTTAGCATGCATCGCTTTTTTTCCC
>KK502451.1:640992-705992 GCA_000688735.1 Glossina austeni
TTTTTTTTTTTTTTTTTTTTTTTTTTTTTTTTTTTTTTTTTTCTTTTTTTTTTTTAGCTTAAAGTGTAAACAAACACTTTTGACTATCGTTACTATAAACAAATAATAAATACAACAAAGATTAATAGGTAATTGGGCTATCGACACAAATGTTTACATATATATATATATATATATATATATGTATAAATGTATGCATATATGCATGTATATATGCATGTACGTATGTATAGATTTGAATGCGTGCTGCTGTGTGGGGGCTGTACTTTTTTTGCTTATTTTCCTGCAAGGAGATGCGGAATTTTTATACATAACACATTCAGGGTGATTTCGTGCCGCATGATATACACGATAATTATATAAATGCGCTTACCTCCTATTGATGATTAAGCGAAACGTATATATTTATTGATTTTCGTTTATTTTGTTATTGTTTTTCATTTCATTTATTAGTTGTTTCTTCTCGTTTTTTTTTTTTTTGTTTAATACCCATTCTCAAGTGCATAATTTTGTTATTACGCATGTAATAAACGTTGACATCGAATATCAGTATTAAGACTTATCCTCTACGGCCGACTTAAGAGATAGAAAGAATAAAGTGAAATTCACTTTTCACATTTTTAGGTAAAGCTCGAAAGGATGCTTGATAATCCTTGAAATCTGCAAGTTCGTTATTTATATGAAATATATGAAAGCAAGCAAGTCGATCAAGTCATGGGAAAATGATTTCGATTTATCATCGATTTGTTCACAGAAGAAAGAAAAAAAACTTTCTAATTGCTCTCCTGATTCATACTGAAACGGACTGTGACTAAGTTCTTATCATTCATCCATCATCAGATAGTGGCTTTATACTCGACTTGTTCTCTTTCGTCTATAAATCGCGCACATACGTCTTAGAGCAAGATTCCGAGTCGATCTAACACTAACCCTTTGCCTATTTCTCTGTCACATGGGTTAACTCAAAGTTGTTTAAAATTAAAATAAAAAGATGAAACTTGCTTTATAAAGCCGCTATTATCCGCCTAGAACCAGGCCCGCAACAAACACGTATCCTTAACTAATAATCAATAGGAGATATTAGGCGAACTCTTAAAGAGAAACATTTGTTTATGGTTACGACCGGTACTGCGTATAGTCCTATGATTGTGAATTCTTTGAAAGGTCAAATCGATTGGTTGACATGATCGTAACTGAAGGCAGTGTGTTTTACAATTTTCACGTCTCAACCAAACTCTTAAAGCAAAACATTGGTTCATGGTCCTATGATTGTGAATTCTTTGAAAGGTCAAATCGATTGGTTGACATGATCGTAACTGAAGGCAGCGTGTTTTACAATTTTCACGTATCAACCAATCGCCGTAAGACAAATATGGCTTTACTGCTTCACCACCGATTTATTTTGTGATTTCATCTGAAATTTTATCCAGCTTTTGCATATTATTTTCCCAATTTATTCTGGGCTAGTGAGTAGTAAACCGCATTAGAATGGACACAGAGCACTGTGCGATGAAAGATTTACGAATTATTGCAACTATGTGTTTCGATCAACCAAATAAATAAAATCGAGAATAAAACTTTTTGCAAAAACTTTTAACTGTAAAATGGATACTGCGGTCCCTTACACTTGATATAATTTCTTTATTAGTGATTTTATTGATTTCATTTCGATTTAATATATACATGTCATAATATTATTTAACAGCCCTAATTAAATTGATCAAAGACTAATTCCTTTGTGTAAAAAAAAAAAAAAGGAAGGAAAAAAAGAGAAACATGATTTATTATCGCATTCTTCAGCAATACTTAAATTCGTACTAACCGTCTCACACATCAGTGCTTTTCTCATCCAAGTAGTTTTCTAAAAATATTATGTCGCTTCTCTACGAAGACGAAGATCTTCGTGCTTGGCGCTTATCTTTTCAGATTCATTATAAACGATTGGCAACACTACACACTCTCTCTCTCTCTCTCTCTCTGTTGATTTTATTTTTTTATTTTTATTTGAAAACAACAAGTTCTCAGAGAACGCCTGAAAATGGTTTAAACAAGCTTTGCACAAAGATTGAAAGAATATTTTTATTTAATCAGACGTTTTTCGAAAATTCATTGTAAATATTCTTTTACATAACTAAAAGTAGACTCAAGCATAAATAAATAAAATATGGACGCGAAAAGTGTGGAGAGAAGACAAATTTTCTTTGGACGAAATAACTCGCAGCACTTGAAAATTCCATCAGCAATGATTTTTGTTGTTGTTGTTTTACTCTGATATTTGGGGCATGTCCTCTATACGCGTAACACGGTGCTGGTCAGAAAGAAGTCAGGAAAGAAAAAGAGATTCGATGCAGATAAGGGCCGCAGCCCAGTGGATATGTATTTTATTGTATGCTTACTTTATACTCCGCTGCTCATGCGGCCGATGTAAATGTTAAGCGGGTTTTCTTTTCTTTTGGTCGTCTGAAAGCCCACCGAAATTAAGTGGCAGGCAAACTCACAATAAAAAAGCTTTCCAAATTACTCACAGAAGGTATTAAAAAATTTTGGATTCCGAAAGTTCTTCTGCTTTTTTTTTAGACAATCATGGACGTTTACGTGGGGATCAAAATTGATACGGTATGCGAAGCGTTAGCTTTCTGCCACAAGCTATTCCGATATTCACAAATGTAAAAGCGTGCCCCAATATGATCGACGAGATCTACTTGGCCAAGACGGCTCAGAAACTGAAACTAAGCAGTAATTAATAAAAATTTCCAAATTACGGGAATCAGAACAGTTTAGGAATCGACGCAGCTTGCCATTGCATGTGCAAATTAAACGTTGACATTTCTCGAATATTACAAAATGGTGGCAAAGCTTAAGTAAAGAAAACGGTTTCTGTGATTTACTTACTTATCGCATAAACTTACTGCTCAAAGATGGACCATAACAGATTTCACGTGTTGCTCGTAACATCCAGAATCATTAGAGGCATCAAAAATATGTATTTAAGTTCTTGCTCACCGTAAAATTCTTTCGAAACAGCATCAGTTGTATCGATTGTGTCAGAAAACCTAAACGCACTTAACGTCACATTTAAAATTTGATAAATGTCCGCCTACATTTAATGAGCATTTAAAAAAGAGCAACCGTGTCTGTAAGGGTTAATTAAAAGTTGCCGATGCAATGCCGATGTCATGACAATAATGCGACGTTGGTGTGATGGGTATCCGAGATTCGTCCAGAATTAGTTAGTTTCTAACAAAAAGCTTGTTACAGAAACATTTGTTACGCTTCCCGAATTCGGTATAGGATGTCAAAAAAAAAAAAAAAAAAATGTCTCCGATTAATTTATTTCATTAAAAAAAATTAAGTATTCCACAGTAAATGTAATGGGAAACGATTGTTGTTTTTACTATTGTATTATCGAAGCTGCCGCTTGTTTTCGGTTATTTGTGTGCTGCCAAAAATTTTTGTATGTATGCTTGTAAGCCGTCCCTTTATGTATGCGTGTATATATATATATATATATATATATTAGTGTGTGTGTGTCTATGTGTATTTTTGGTTTTCCGTACTGGTGTACCGAATGTTTGCATTTCCATTTTCCAAACCACGTCAGGCCCACAAAGCTAAACATTTTATTTTACTTTGGTACTTAGGTATGTTTTCTATGGATTGATAGATATATGCATAGGTTTGTGTTGTGCGCGCTCTTTGCAATATGAAATTAAGTAGAGTGTGTTTTTATTTGGTCTACCCAGTAATGTTGTTGACATTATTTTGTCACTTGGGTGGTTGTTAATTATATACATGTATATATATATATATATATATATGTGTGTATATGTCTCTCTATTTTTCGTTCATTCATTCTACCATGCACCCAATGACGACGGCTTCGACGATGATGATGATGATGATGATAATGATGATGATGGGTATAATGATATAAATGAATGACTGATACGCTTATTATAATTTTCAAATTTTTCATCAAACGAGAAAGCAGGTACAAAAAACACAAATTTGTCAATCATACCTAATGAAAGGACTGAATGAAATGTTGTTTAATATAAGGCATAACAAATGCACAAATGAGTAACACATGGTAAGTAATTTCTCTAGTGATTCTCAGAATAATTTGACAGCTCGAATTTTGATTGATTCATCGGGAAGCAATAAACACCCAAAAAAAAAAAAAACAAAACAAAATGCTGGGATACTGGGATAGAAAATGAACGGTATTTTTTTTTAAGGTTTCTCACTGTAGTAGTAGTAAAAATTTAGTTCCTCCCCCGAGAACTTTAAGTTAAGCAAAACAATAAACGGATTATTTAATATAGTTTAGCATAACACTCGACTTTCTAATCAAAAGGGAGCTCTTCCCTTCTCTTTCACTCTCTCTCTCTCTCTCTTTCTCTCCTTTTTTATTATTCCTATTGGTATCGTAGATGTATTAAATATTTGTACTAAATGAAAAAGTTGCTCTAAACATATATAAAAGCAAATGCTAATGCATTCGGTGGAAGTAACTTTGTAAACAATCACCCCCATGCGAAGCCGACAAAAATTAGAAAATTACCTCTAAAGTAAAGAAGATAAACAAACGAAACAGAATCTGCATGAAGAGGTATAGAAATAAAAACGACAGCATACCCTTACGGAGGTATTGTATGAAACACGCATGTTACTCATAAAATCTCTTTACGCTTTGGTCGTTGGTTATCCAGTACACGCGCTGAAAAATGTGACCAGGAGTGATGGTGAACACAATTCAAAGAATTTTGTTAATAGAAAAATTCTTGCAACTCTTTTTTCTTTGCTATTCACGTTTACGTTGGTTTACTTCTGTTATTTGGTTTTTATTAGTATGCGAAAAATCAACAGAAAAGCATTCGCACTCACTGCCTTTTCTTTGTATCGATTCTCAAACCTTTTAATGATCGCACATAAAATTTAGCCACATTACTGGTTAAATATTGAACCGACTTGTAAATTGTAATTTTCGGAAATATAAAGAAATCACGACTATTTTAATGGAAAGGGTTTCTCTTTTCCTCTTTTTTCTTTTTTCTGGTTTAGTTAAATATTTTTTCAAATAGTTTTTTTATTAGCTTCCAAGAATCACTTGCAAGCTACCGCAAACATTAAAAATAAATGTGAAAATAAAGCAAGTAAGAATTTTATATAGTTTGGAACTTTGCAACGAATATTGGACCCCCCCCCTTTTCGATATATTATATATATATATATATATACATATATATACATATATATATATATATAGGTTGTCGCTTCTCTGTAATCCATTCCTTTACGCAATACATTTACATAAATTCAACAGTAACGTGGGCTCGACTTTAGATCACTATTTCCTTTTTCCTGAAGTTTTAAGAACTTTCCCTTCTCCTGGTCAATAGCGATTTTAATAATTCCAAAAATCGCCAATGCGACCGACAATGGAAGTTAAATTAATTAGGAATTTTATAGGGAATGAGAAAACGCAACACTCTATGGCTTATGCGAGATTTAGTTCGTAATTTTGCAAATTGGATGATAAGGGGAATATACCCTCGTTAATGTACATAATGGACAAGTGTCAGTAACCGTCGGTCAAATTTACATACATACTTACTTAGTCAAGTCCGAATTGCATTACGATCTTTTTTTTCATGGCACTTTTCTCTCTCTCTCTCTCTCTCTCTCTCTCTCTCTCTCTCTCTCTCTCTCTTTCTATATATGTGTTTACTTAAGCTTCTAGACGTTCGTTAAGATATGTTTCCTGCAACTTATTTAATTATTTGTACATCATTTACTTCTTTTATTTACTTATTTCAATCATTTTTACGAAAATTTCTTTGAATTCGAACTAATGACAATTTAAGAATCAACAAAAAAGGAGTGTTTCGTTGCATTACGCACTTTGCGGAGACTCCATGTAAAGGATGTGTAAATAGTTCGAATTAAAGGTATCCGTCTCAATAACGTCCGTTCGCCTTTGAGCCTTTTAAGATATGTCCGATATTAAGACATATAGAATATATCTGAAGCAGTTAAGAAAATGAGTAAGAAAATTATTTTTGCCGTGAGGTAAACTTCCATCTCACAATTATTTTCTTATTAAATATTTTTAATTATTTTTTTATTTTTTTTTTTTAATGAGAACTTGTCCGTAAAGTAATCGGGATGATTCGTATTCAATTTTGTTTTCCGATCCTGTCATACTTCATACTTCAGTCAATCTTTAGATCGAAAGTAATCGGAACTGTTTTCTTTCAACTCGATCCATCAAACGGAATAAGAAAATGCCTGTGACCAGACTGGGCTGAGTTCTCATAGCGTTTGTGACTTTAACAATTTTATTAGACGGGTATGCCGGTATGTAAGTATCATCCGAAGATCACCCGGATATAAATAATTAAAGTTCTTGTGGTGTGTTGTGCATACGCAGATTCAACTACAATGGCTACGATGGCTAAGCTCACGTTATTGGCTTTCACGCCTTTGCCAGTATGGGAAATAAACCAAATTTAATCAGCCGATAATCTACAATGCGTTAAGCAGCTCGCATTACTGACAAAAAGGACAAATAATACGTGCTTGCATATATTCTGATCAGTTTTTCACTTGAAGCAGGCATTTATTGCAAAGATATGACGCAATATACGTTAATCGAAATAGTTTCCTTCATTTCCCGCAACTTTCACCCAGCTTTTTGGCAATAAGGCGACACTGTGTCGAAAGAACGGCATTGGTTTGGCAGCGCTCCAATCATCGACCCCTTTTGCGCCCTCCTTCAGCATTTCGAAACCGCGCACTAGCCAAGTCAGACTTTATCGGTCTGAACAAGTAGTAATCAGAAGGCGTTATGTCTGGTGAGTGCAGTGGGTGCGGCAGAACTTCCCATTCGAGCTGTAACAGTGTAACCTTGACAACTTCCGCAAGCTTTGGCTGATCATTATCATGCAAGACTATAACTATGCGTCGGTTAGTCGTTACTTCTGATCCTTTTTGGGAAGAATACATCGTTCAAATTGTCCAATTGACATCTGCAGTAACGGTTTCATTGGGTTTTAGAAACTCGCAATACACTACACCTTGCCAATCCCGCCATATGCACAGCGAAACTTCATGGCCGTGACTATGCCGCTTCGGTGTCGATGGGGACAGCTCTCTTGGACTAACGCATGATTTATGCCCTTGAGATTGCCGCAATAGATCCGTTCTTCGTCGCCCTTCACAATACGCCATAGAAAACTGTTTTTCTCTTGCCTGACAAGCCACGAAACCTCAATACTGCAACGGTTGGAAAAGACGTTTTCAGTCACTTTTCCCACCTTTTTAATCCTTCCCATCGCATGTAAACTTCTAAGGTGCTCGAAAGTTATCTGCGAGTTAGAGGAGGGCTTTCGTCATATACATCTGGCAATGGCGACCATCTTTACCCCAGAAAAGATTGAAAAGAGCCAAAAAAAAAAATAAATACATTTTCATACTTTGCTATTAAATGGGCGTGGCTCATTGTGTCCATTACTTTCATTATCATTAAATGTTGAAATGCGTATTGCGTATCTATTGCAGTTTGGCAGCAATGAGCCCCGACAACCCAAGAAGGCAGAGCTGTTCTCAGTTCCCGTTTCACGTAAGGCGTGTCCTTTGACCGTTTCGGATCGTTTGCATAGTTAGCGAACGGGAGAATACTTATTACAGACATTATCCGGATGGGCAGATGGAAAACTGGACACAGACGAATAGTCGAACGTGCTTAGGTGCATTCTGGGCTTAATATTAGTCAAGAATGTGAATGTGTATCTTATGGCGTTTTTGAAGCTACTTAGCAAGACTTTGGCAAAAAAAAAAAAACAGTTTGTGATGCATAAAAAATGGTGACATCTCTGACTTTGACTTCCTACTGCGAGTTGCACACAATTTTTCAAAATTTCTCCCAAGAGAAATTCGAAAACCCAAACTCGAATTACGAATGGAAATAAAATGCATTTAAAAACTTTGATTTTTTTTGATTTTGAATAGAAATCGAGACAGTTGCCAAGCCTTGATGATGATAACATTAGTAATAATCCCGATATTATTTTGTAAGTGCGTTCTTATTGCTGTTGTCACTGAAATTAAGGGTATTTTGTAAATTGCCACAAAGAAGGGAGTAATCATTTTTCCATAATTAACCGTAGCATAGAGGATCGGATAATAAATAAAATCTCTAATGATGTAAGTAAAAGACAAAATAAAACAAAAAAAAAGTAAAAAAACTCAATAAATTTGCAAATAAATAAAGCGATCGGGAAGATACGTAGGCAAAGAATTCTTAAACGCTTGATGGCTCGTTCAAGTTCGACTTAACTCCTCATCGATAGACGGACCGGGCAATTTATATCTTACACGAACCTAATCATTTCGATATTGAAAAGGAAATGCTTGTTAAAAGACATATTCTTGTCGTTCGCAAAATTATTTGTTGTTTGTTATATAAGTTAATTATATTTAAAATTTTTATATAAAAGTGTAATAAAGATTTCTTGGAGGTTTGGAAATTTTTTAAAGGCAATTAATTATAAGCAGAATCTTAAAAGCGATATTAATGCATAAACTTTTTTTACATTGCAAGACTCTTCTGTCCCAGTATCTCCTGGGAGCAACGTCCACCACAGGCCAAGTTTACTTTCACGGTTATACGACATCAATTGGATTCGACTTTATGGGTGATTGTAAATAAAATAAACCTTTTTTCGGACTGTCGCATATATGGCACTAAACGTCACATATGTATATGTATTCACATTATATTAAAAGTAATGGCTTATAGGACAAAACTAAATGCAATTTTTATACCCATTTGCGCTATAAGATAAAGTGAGATCTGTGCGTATGTATGCAACATTCGGAAGGATTTGAAATAGATCTACTTTTTATTATATCTGATTGATTCAGAATCGCCAATCGAATCGATTTAAGCTTTTCTGTCCGTCCGTCCGTCTTCTTTTCTTATGTTCAATTTACAGGTCGCAAATTTTTTTGACATTTTGATGACAAGGGGCAAAGGACGAACGCTATTGAAAATGCTTCAGATCGGCCCACTTTTTCAACCACTTCCCATATAATTCCTTTTTGTGACAAGTCATTACATAAATACTGGAAGAGTATTTAGTAGTAGGCTGTGGCTTACCACAGAGTTCTTTTGATTCTTTATGATAAATTTCAGTATATTTGTCGACATACAGTCCAATCGGCCGAGTCGGTTGTATATTATTGACTTTGCAAAACTCACAAGCGTAGAAAGTAGATTTTTTTCACTCGATATTAACAAAATCGTATGGTCCAACTATAAACCGACGCAAGTCTTCATGCTCTTTATCGTTTTAGAATTTAATAATTTTGTTCACTACACAACACGTATGAAGATGCCTCAGTGAGTTGTCTAAACACGTCTCGGGCTGTGTCCTATATATATATTAGGGTTACCCATAACTAATTAATTATTTTATTTCAATTATAACGACGCCTTAAAATTTCTAGTGGAGTCCGATCCAAGGTTGACTATACAGGAACTATCAAGAAGCCTACCTGGGTCTACCTGGTCCACCCAAAGGTAAAAGAAATTGCCAAGGTACGCAGACAAGACGTTATGAAATAAAAATTTTAATTTCTTATCCGATATTTTAAGTCACGCCCATCCCACTTTTTCAAGAGGGGGGGTTGAACTTTTGCAGGAACGAGGGCAACAAGTCATCGCAAACAACGGTGACTACATAAACGATTAAAATTTCATTTCGAAGAAACATTTTGTCTATGAACGCAAAATAATTGATTAGTCATGGGTCCCCCTAATATGTGACGGTTGGTAGGTAGGAAAAGTAGGAAAAGGTCAAGTAGTTCAATCCTAATTAATTTCTATGACACGATTTTTTTTTTTTTTTGGTTTATCAAGTCACACAACAACTATTGCTCCATTTGTTTTGAGGAGATTTCATGAGTTCTAGTTATTTCAAAAAGTGTACGCGTTATGTGTTTAGCGTTTTTGCAACACATTACCTAATGTGTCCCTATTTCGTAAATTCTTTCATTTCAAGCGTATATTTTTTACAACCACAGATATTACCAGACAGCCGTCAGTAGTTTAATTAGTTATTAAGTTAACAACAGGTTGACACAAATGCACAGAAACATCGAAATCGATTAAGATCTCACGCTGACTCGGCGTTTATTTGTCCTTAACACATGTCTTAGGTAAATGAAATGACAAAATGTATTATGTACTGAATTAGTTAAGAGTGATAGCCTGAGGTGAAGAAATTTTATTTTTTATTTTTTTTTTTTTTTTGAAAGAAGAATCAATAGACCTCACGAATGGATAGAATGCTGGAAATATTTTTGACTTTCAATGATGACATAAACGGCTTTTTGTTCCCTTTTGACGACTCATTTAGTTTTCGCTTCATTAAAAAACTTTCTAACAATATTATTAACACTTTGACATACTAATGATCATTACAAGGATGACAAAGTTTTTCCTTTTAAAACCAAAAAAAAAAACAAGAAAGAAAGAAAGAAGAAGAGTTAAAAATGTCGAATCATTCGTTTTGTTTGTTTGCCCTCGAAGGATCTTTTATACGAATAGCTCGGTACAACGAAAGAGATTTAATTTTATTTATTTACGTATTTTTGAAAATAATTATTTTTTTCCTTTTTGTGTGTTTTTTTTTTTTATTTTTTAAGTAAATATTTATGGTAAATATTTTTAGAAAATTGTTTAGAACAAGGGAAAGGAGGACAGTGACCACAGCACGGACAATTTGCTGCAAGTGAATTAGGAAACTACTGGAATTGGAACACAAAAGATTTTACAAAATCAGATTAAGCTGAATATAATGTCAAGGAAATTCGATTAGTGAACCTGTGAGAAGAGCAAGCAAATTGTGAAAAGTCAGCAATCGAATCGTAAAAGGGATTTTTTTTTTTTTTTTTTTTTTTTTTTTTTTTTTTTTTTTTTTTTTTTTTTTTTTTTTTTTTNAGAGAGAGAGAGAGAGAGAGAGAGAGAGAGAGAGAGAGAGGGGGAGAGAGAGAGCTACATAGGGAAGGGCCGCAACGCGCTTACAGCAATCACAGTATGGTCTACGGCCTATGGCCTCCTCCCTCTCAATTACATGGCCAAACGATAAGTCGAGTTGAAATGGGAGACAAACATGTCCCGTAGTTTTTTCCAAGGTTGTAAATAGAATTTGTTCAGAAAGAGATCATTGTTGTTGTACAATAAAAATTGTTCATCTGCAAATATTCCACTTTGGTGGAGCAGCAGAGAAAGTTTTAACTCCTGTTGCAGGTTTTTTTTGCAAATAAGATCAGAAATAAAAATGAGTTACACAGTACCGCTGGAATCGGCCAGGAGAGGAGAACTTTGAAAGGTTTATTTTATCAAAATAGTTTTAAATAAATTCATCTCGGATCTGTGCAAATATTATCACGTGCGTCATTATACGGCCAGTCTGGAAATAAAGGACTTCTAAGGACTTGAGATATTTTGCTTTTATTATGATTTAGCGCAACATTTTCCCACGATTCTCTTATTCGCATTTCCCAAAGATTTTGAATACTTCTCTCGCGCTACTATCGCGTCATTGCATAGTTTTGAGAAGAAATACCTTCTGCGTTAGAAAGTTTCGAGATTTGGCAGTGGACAGAAGAACCGTAAGTAGAAGCTTTTAGGTTATATCAGCGTATCCTTCAATTTGTTCAATTTGTTGTCAAAATGTTTCTAATGAAAGATGATTTTTTTCTCAACATTATTTTTCAATCTGCTGATCTAAAATATAATTAATAAAAAAAATTATTTTTAGCATCCGACAAAGCTGAAGTCACTACTTTTTTAGATGACTCTCATTACTCGGTCTGTTCAGAAGCTGAAAGAGCTCAGTTGACTCGGTGATTTGTTGTTGAAATCGTGAACCCAAGACATTGCAAGACATTGCCAAACGAGAACCCGAACCCAATTCAGTCCTTGTAAAGCGATTTGGAGGCTTTTTTTCGAAAGTCGTACTTCAAGGAGTTTTTGTGTCCGAAACTTTCAAATGCGATGGCCAATCATCTTCTCAAGCGCTTTCTAGGCCCTATGAAATGCATAGAAATGCAAAGAATCGAGACTACGAAGCTATTCTACGTGGGTTCAGATTTCAGTATGGGGAGAGTTTACTTTGGTCGCAGCTGTAATAAGTACTCAGACAGTAGAGGCTTTGCCGATTGGGCACACATCCACTAGCGGCCGATTGGGCACACATCCACTAGCCTGCAGTTAAGAGGGTAAGGGTGTTAATCCGTTTTCCTTGCGTCACTTCTATCTGACCGTCACCGTATCACAGGTGTAAGAGACATCCAATGAAATGATCGATCATATGCATAAAAATATATAGACTCGCGAGTTCCTAACGATTTGTCCAGTAATACATTTCTTTGGCCGCCACATGTGTGCTTAATTTTTGGGGCTTTAGTGTATTCGCTATATACTCATCAATTTCCCTACCAGATCAATATATTCATGTGAGTATAACAATTATTCTTATGTTGAGCAATTTTTTGCCATTAAGAAAAAATTCAACCCCAGGCCCACTTTCGACAGCGATCTGAAATTAAGAACCATTCGTAAAGCTAGGGTGAAATTGCGCCCGTGTTCGTCGGATAGTTCGCTCAATTTATGGGTAACAAATAACACCATCCCCCTCCCCTTTTATCTGTTAGGCCGGAAACGTATCGGCTGATCAAGTATCCACCTTTTTTTTTTTGTTTTATTGAAAAGCGAAAGAAAGCAAAAATAATAAATAATAATAATAAATATAAATAATAAATAATAAATAAAAAAATAAAATAATAAATCGCAAGTAGAAGTCTTTACTTAATTATTTCAATATCATCTCGTAGCCTTGATGTTAATGTTAAGTGAAAAACTTTAAGGCATCGAGCAGTGTGTACGTGTGCACGCATTCGAATGGGAGAAAGGAGATGAAGAGTTGGAAGGGAATTCAATTTGAAAGTTGAAAATCGACAAACATACATAAATTATAACAAGAACATTAAGGATTTGATGAGATGATGTGTAAGAACAACATGTTACCGAATGATTGCACAGATACCCAAGCGCAAGCACTCATAAGTTAAATCACAGCCGAAAAAGAAACAGGCCGACACTTTATGGTTCATTGATGTAACAAATTGAAACTTCCTTAAGGATAATTTTCGAGGGTAATAGCGTTGAAACTGAATTTCAAAACTGAATAGAAAAGGAAAGTGACGAAGTGAAAGAAGGAAAAAGAAAAAAAAAGAAAAAAAAAGAAAAAAAGAAGAGATGCGTTCATGGAACGAATTACACAATAATGACGATGATGCGACTACTGCTGATGGTTGTTACTATTGCTACTGCTGCTGCTGCTACTGTTGTTACTACTGCTATTGCTACTCTTCTGGTTGTTATTGTTGTTATTACTCTTGTCATTAATGGTTATGATGCTGTTGTAATTCCCCAAACGTTTTATTTTCTTCAAGAGTTTTGTTTATTTATTTTTCGTTTCCTTTTTGTGAATTCCTAATAGAGATGAATTTATGCAAATTTTTATAACATTTTGAATAAAGAGAAAAAGGTAACTTTTTCGTTTTTTTTTTTTTCCTTTAGTCGTCGTATCAAACATTATCATAGTGCAGGTATGTAAAAGAGGGAAAGTAAGAAGAAGAGGAAGAAAAAAAAAAAAAACAAACGTATTGATGACATTTTTAAGCAAATTGAAATGATTTTTAACTTTTACTCTTTATTCAAAACGGAAGTTGAAAATTTCTATTCGTTCGTTCGTTCGTTCGTTCGTTTTTACATCAACAAGACATCTTCAGGTAATTGTGGCTCTTAACTAAACTGGAACATATTGATGCATATATGATTACATAATGATAAACAAAACAGAATAAAACGAAGCAAAACAAAAACGAAACAAAACAAAACAAAACATCTTGAATATCTCCCGACTTAACATTACAAAAGAATTGCTCTTAATAACCTTTTTGATAGAAAGCAGAATAAAAAAAAAAAAAAAAATAAAAAAAAAAACATGGAAATAAAATCTTAAAGAAAATGATGATAAACATCTTAATACCGTACGACATATATTTTAAGGCTATTTTATGCCAGCTTCCAGTTCCAATTCTAGTTCCATTTCATTCAACATTTTTTCCATTTTTCCAACTAAGCGAGTAAGAGGTAAGAGGTGACGTGCAAGACGTTGTAAATAAATAGCTTAAGCGATTTTTATAACAAATGACTGCGTTTGTTGTGCATTGTTAGCACAATGTTTATCATTCATATACGTTTTGTACAATCTATAGTTGAGCTCGATATGTATGTACGTACGTACGTACGTGTGCATCCTCTTTTTATCTTTGCCAAATCATAAATTATAAAAGAGAAAAAAGTATTAAATTGAATCCATAAAAACTAATATTTAAGCTCATTTAACATGATTTTAATGATGTTTATGTCAAGTGTGCATATATACATACATATATACATACATACATATATACATATATGTATATAGACTAGATTTCATTTTGCATCATTATACGTAAATGAATGCTATAAAAATTTTATGAGCTTATTGCCTGTACATATATACTTTGGCAAAGTGAGACCACACTTGTTTGCATTGGTGGCGGTTTCGCTTTATTAAAAATGAAGACGGCGCCCGTCTTTTACATCAAAGTGAAAAATTGGTTTTGCATATTTAAGAAATCATAAAAATTATAATGTAAACATTATATACGTCAAACTATAAAACGCAAAAAGTGCATACAAATGGATTTCAATCATCAACGCATTCCATAAATTCAGTTAATAGTGCAATGCACGCTCGAGATCGCTTTCACTAACGCTACTCGGGAAGCAATCTTGACTTTCTGAGTTTTGAAACTTTTGTATTTATTTCTAGACATATGTTCGCCAATAATAGCCAAACATATAGCCATCGGAGAAGTGCCAAAGAATTTTTTTTTGTTTTTTTTTTTTGCAGATATCTTGACCGTTTGCCAAAATTTGTGCTCAATTTGGAATCAAATCAAATACAACATATTTTCATCAGAAATGCCATTTACTTATCAATTATGCAGGGAGGGGGATGTATACTCATTTGTGCAGCACGTAGAAAAATGCTCCAAAATATATGTTCTTGATCAGTGCAAAATTTTAATTGCAATTTAAAAGCATCTGCTTCTGTTTGATTGTCCAACTGCCTGGGCGTCCGTCTGTCTGGTTCTGTCCATCTGTGCAGTTGCTCATCTGCCAATTTGTCCACCACCTCAGTTGCCCATATCTCCAGTTACCCGTCTGTCCGTGCGTACACTGCCGGTGGCAAGCGTTATATCATCCGCAAAAATTAAGATATCGCTTTCGAATGTAGAAACAGCATTGGAGTGATTTGATATTTAAAATGCAGTCAAACTGCAGTCAAAGGCTGCTCCCTGCATTACACCATAAACTGACAGCACCTTAGCTTTCTTCGTTTTTCATTTATTTAATTTTTCATAAGCTTCCGATTGCCATGCATACCTTGGAAGAATTGGAAAAGTTAATCACGCCCACCCACCCATATTAAGGTATGGAAATATAATCTTTTTTCTTTATTTTTTAATCCTTCTTAGGATAATGGTGGCAGACATGGCAGATTATAATTTTTTGTACTTGTTTATGTGAATGTCTGTCCTTCATTTTCCCCATTTATGTGCCTGCATGTGATAAACGTATTCCTGGTCGCGAAACTTAAGCTATCGGCTTCGAATTTGGTAGAAATTTTTTGGAAGTTCACGCAAAAACTCCCTCCTATTGAAAATGGGAAAAATTGGTCAAAGAATACGCTTGCAGTACCAAGTAAACTGGAGACATATTGCCTGCATAGGTTTTCTTACTCGTTGTTACTCCCTGAACTGTCATGGAGCTGGAGACAAAAATTTTGTCTATTCTATGGGTGATCTTTTTGTCTTTTTTAGGATCAGGGTGATAAAATATAAAAGACTCGGTCACGGTCTAATATTATTTTCCTACTTGTTCGGATATTATCGTAAGAATGAAGGTGTTCCAGAACGAACGATTTTTTTTCTTTTCGCTTTCACATATCACGTCGAACCGTCGTTGAAGGTTCTTTTCATTCTATTTTTCCATTGTTCGCTTATTTCATTTCATTTTATTTCTCATTCATTCGTTATTGCGGATCGTTCTTGCCACCTTTGAAGATTCAAGACTAGTATGGTGGAATCATTTTACATAATCTTCATACGTCTGGCATAACATTTCATCGAGTAATGCTTTCGATTCGTGTACAACTTTAGTGAAAAGTTTATTCGTAGCGGTGAAATATATCTTACGGATCTTACGAAAGTATAACGAAAACGTGTTTTTTTTTTTTTTTTAATTTTAAATTTTAAAGTTCAAAAAAAAAAAAGAAAAAAGAAGAAGAAAATTGCAGAAAACCTTTCTCTTAACAATCCCTTTAAAGGTTAAGAAAATAATTTATAACATCATACCGTATAATAAAGAAATTTCATAGAGTTCATCGTTCTCGTTACGTTTGCCAGTTAAATATTCTTTCTGTACGATATTTATTTGGCAATAGAGGTAAGAAGAAAAGAAAATTGAGAGATCATCTGTAAAGTAATAAAAATCGAAAACCGTAAAATAAACTGATTGCCGTTTTCGTTTTGCGTCTTTAATGTGGCATAAAACAATGTCACCTAAAAAAAAATGTACGCAACTAGAAGTGCGGGTAAGTAAGTAAAACATTTAAAAATTTTGCAAGAATTGCGTAAAACGAAACCACGCATAGTCGTAAAAACCTTAACCGGAACTAAAATTGAAATCATAAAAAAAAGAAAAAAAAAAAAAGAAACGCTTACGTCAAACTATAGCGTTAGAGGGTAACACAAAAGGATAAACAAAAGGATAATATTAGACGTAATGACATCGTAGTACTAAGAAAACTATACTGTACACCATAACGAAACACAAGAGCAGATACATATAAAAATTCTACGAAAGATAAGCAAAGCTAGTGTTTAACTTAAGAAAAAATAAAATCAAAAAATAAAAAAATAAAAAAATAAAAAATATGAGAAAATCTGAAAATAGTTACGTCAAAGTAAACCAGTGCGCGGGTTATACCCACTATACGCAACTAGCAGAAGAGTATACGAGAACAAGAGGCAAGAAGGCGAAGCCTACAACCAGGTCGTAAAACAGAAAAAAAAAACGTCCGCATCTTACCAGGAAGAAATAGGTTTTTTTTAAAGCATAATTTTCTCTTGAGCAAAAAGAACAACAACAAGAAGATGTTAACCAACTTTTTATAAATTATTTTTATGACTGGATAAATCAATGGTTACGTTTTCTAAGAACGCATAACGTAGATGGAGAAATTGTTTCTGTCAAAAATTTGCAACGGAAGTTATATTTTTTTTTTTTTTTTTTTTTTTTTTTAAGTAAAATGAGAATTTTTTCGAAATTTTTTTTTTTTTTTTAGAAAAATTTTGTAATTACAGTTGTTGACACCCTCATCACCTTCGACGTAGTCTTTATTGTGCATTTTTATATGCACATATATACGCTTATGCTGAGAGATATATATATATATGCAACCGTATTGATAAGTAATCGTGTAACGGTCTAAATATCTAAGTGTCAGTCAAAACGGCAGCTGAGCCGATTAATGTCAAAGCATTTTCACTATTATTCAATTGAATTATTTGAAATATTTTGCAAAAAAAAAGAAGAAAATAACAGAAAGCAGAAAATTGGTCAGAAAGAAAAAAAAAACGAAAACAAAAAAAACAAAAAACTATCATTGATATCATAGGAAATAATGCACAAGACGTTATAATGTTACAAAGCAAAAATATCTTTCTCTCTTCCTCTTCAATGTTTAACAATTGGCTTCTAAACGAAATGATGTTGTCAACGAGAGGCACTCGACCCGTGCGTTGGCTCATTAAAAACAGCAGTAGCGCGCATCTGTTCTACGATTTGTTGATACTGATGCTGTTTTATGCCTTAAGCCAAATCGGGGTTGGCGCGGCCCCTGCCTTTCTATTATAAATATTACACACATATACACGCACGGACGCATATACGCACATACGCACTTACCTATACATGCGTGAAAAAATGCATAATAATAAACGCACGGACGCACACACACACACACACACAAACACACACGTGCATATATATATATATACATATATATTATATATAGACATTCCATATATACAGACATACATAATACAAGCATTGGCTTAGTTTCGATATAAATGAATGAATGAATGAATGAATGAATGAATGAATGAATGAATGAATAAACGATTGCATATATGAATCGATGAGTGAACAACTTTTGCGTCTTATTATGTCAAAATAAGTACATTCAGTGTAATAATCATAATAATTTTCAATTGACATCCCGTTGAGTTGTTTTCATAAAATATTTACTTTATTGTAATTGCCAAAGTGAGAACATTGCCAGAATTCATGTAAGCATCTTAATCTCATTTTCTAAAGAGTTGTCAAGCTGTGTTCCTCTTAGTCCTCTTTCTTTCTATCTTTTTACATCACTCACTCTTCCTTTCTCTCTCTCTCCCTCTTTCTTTCTCTCTACGCATAGCGTATAGGGATAACAGAGTAAAGACTCTATTAACTCTTTGCTCCTTCTCTATGCTAATGTTTCTAAAGAATTTCGGTATTGATCTCTACGATAATTGTTTACCTCATCATTAAAAGTTGAAGACTTAATATAATACAACAAAAAAATAAAAATTAAAAAAAATAAATAAATAAAAAACAAAAATGGATATCCTATGGTGTTATTTATTATGAAATATTTTAATTGTTAAGCGACACACTGTTCACTTTGTTTTGCAGTTCAATGCTTGAATTTCTTTACCATAAACACTTTTGTTTTAGCAGACAATTTTGCTCTTAATTAAACTCTGCATAGGTACACAACTGTTCAATTTTTCGAACAAAGAATCTCTTAAGGTAAACAAACAAACAGTAAAGACCACCACAGCAGTTCGAAGGAAAGTAAGTACACTTCACCGCCTTCTAAATTAGGTCTTGTTCACTACGATTATTAAAACATCACTACGCAATACTGTAGACAATGTAGACAATGAAATAAAATCTGATGGAGAATTGTAATCGCAACTGCAAGAGATGGTGGTCTTTATCGTCGTCCAAAGAAACCTACAGCTAGAATAAGGTGAACTCTTAACTTATTATAATCGTAGGTGTCATGCTTGCCAATTAATTGCCATCAGAATAATTGGCTAAAATTTGTTTACATAATAATTGTCGACCCGGCATTGCATAGGTAGAAAAAGGATTTAGGATTTAAGAAATTGTTCAAGTGATATAAAGTTGGACGAAATTTATAGAATTTCTGGTTGAACTGATTTTTCCTGCCTGATGCCCATTAATGAAAGTGAAAAAAGTTCTCATATTTTCCAACTAGGTGTGGGATACAGGCGTGTCTCGTGTAACACAATGGGCACTTCGCCCCATGATGCCTTCACGAAACTTTTCAATCTGTTTACTTAAACTAATGTCTAATGCGAAAAAATATTTATTTGTTTTGTGAATAAAATTACAAAAAAAAATATGGATCCACAGGCTGCCGGATAACTTAGATCACATGCTCGCCTATATTAAAAATCACTACCGCAGTTGAGACTTTAATCCGCGGCCCTTTGTCTACTCAGCTACTCAAACGGACAGTATGAGAACGATTTTTGGCGAACAAGTCCACAACGAAGCCATCCTTTTGCTCGACAAATTATTTCGAAAAACAATTCAACAATTTTGGCTGCTAATGGACATATGGACGTTCTATTCCAGATCACCTTATTTTGAATCATTTTTCGTCGCTTTTTGTTCCCATTGGAAAAACGAGAACGTGTTCATTTTGCAATCATTTGCTTAACACGCGTCCATGCGTCCATGATCAAAATTTACACATTTTTTTTCTTACCCTTCTCGCCATGCCCTGATTAACACTTCGACAACAGTCACACTTTAGGAATTACAGTTAAATATACACATATGCATATAAAAAGTATTTTAACAAAAAGTCACCACTCAACTGTAAGTGAAACGATGGCGATAAAAGACGCTCCCTGAAGGTGGAGTAAATAAAGAAAAAGAAAAAAAAAATAAATAAAAAGCAAAAAAATGATATAAAATCTGTTTCGTGTAAAAATGAAGCGAAAATTTTGCAGCTTCACTACAACTACTACAACTATTTATACACAAATGCACCTATAATACGGCGTCCAAAAAGTAAGACCAATATTCAAGTTCAACTGCGCGCGGATATATCGGATGTCAGAAACATTTCTTTTTGCAATTTTGAAAACTCCGTGACATACATTTACGCGAAATGTTGACATGATAAGTGTTCCAGCTGCGCTTGGCCTTCTGCGACACAAAAAGTATTTTTTCCTATTTTTCAAATTTGGAAATCTGTTGAGCGACGAAGTGGCATTAAGTTTTCCTTGCGAAATGAATTATCGTATGGGAAAACTTTTAGGATTTTGCAGCGAGCCTTGGGTCAGTAGAATTTTCCGGAAAAAAATGCTTGCAAGCGGTATAAACACTTTAAAGAAGGCCGACAACGAGTCACAGACGAAAAGCAGCCCGGGCGACTAATAACCGCTACCAATGACGGTCACGTCGAACAAATCAAAGAATCGATGCTTAAAAACCATGGATTAACGAACTGATCGAAAAGTATCAGTCGTCCAACCCCATCTCGTTTCGAAAAAGAACGAGGAGATAATTTTTTAAAGGCATTATTACGGTAATTGGAGCCTTGGATCTACACGCATACGATCCGGAAACAATCGATCGACGGCAAGAATATCGTGCAAAAGGTGAGACAAACCTGAGCTGACGGTGACAGTTTTCTTCGATTATCGCGATGCTTTGCCGGCGGGACAAACAAGGTTAACAAATAATAAATGTTAGGCGTCGTTTGTGTGAAGCTATTCGCACAAAGACAATTCGTGGGCCTTGCATCGCTATAAGGCGCCATTCACACACTCACATTATTCGACAATCAGTGCAGGCACCAAATTGAATTGGTCTTACTTTTTGGTCACAGTAGTATGTATATGCAAGCATACAGGCATATATACATGCGTACATATATATATATATATATATATATATATATATGAGTTGTTTTAATATCACTGCAACACATTTTGTTGACGTTTTAATTAATTCTGGTGTCGTTATTGCCCCTGTTACGATAGATAAAAGTGCGGCCTACATACTGGATAATAATAACAACGCTGATGTTCAAGCATTTAATGTCAACTTGTTAATAAAATATTTATAAATTTTTAATTTTATTTAATGCACGTTTACAAGGATTGCATTAAACAAAAATGACTCGCTACGGAAATTGTATTTTAAAATTTTTAATACGCACACACAAATGCAACAAATTTCTTATTTCGACTTACTAAATTCTAAAATTTATTATCATCTATAAAGAAGAGGAAGAGACAAAAAATTAAATTTAAAAATGTTAATAAAAATAAAAAAAAAAAAAAGAATTCTTTTACATTAAATTCATTGTAAAACAAAAAATAAATTTATTTATATTCCGCCCGTCGGTAAATCGCTCAATACTCTTCAATATTCTTCTTCTCTACGACAACCAATGTTTCCGTCCATGCCGTCCGTATCGTAGCTAACGTATATCGTATATCTTAGAGATACAATCCTTTCCTGTTATATGCTTCGCAAGCAATTTATTTTATTTGCAAGCGTATTCCGTTTAACACGGTCAACCGTGTTATATACAATTCATATGGAATAACATAAGTTAAGCTTAAATATAAAAGAGATAAAAAAAAAAAAAAAAAAATGTGTACCTTAAACTTACTCGTTTTGCATCGAGACCGTGTTAAAGGAAACCAAGTCCCTTTCATCCACTTTCCAACTGGAAAAGCTTTAAGTTTTCATAAAAATAACCAAAAAATATTAATCAAGCTTTTGATGATATAAGAAAATTAAAAATACATTCAACGATCGCAAAATTAATTTTCATCGCATATAACAGTTAATTTGTTTTCCCTCTCAAGGTTGGTTGAAACGCCTCATGTAAGCGATAAAATAACAAGAGGATAGCTGTAGTCGGGCAAGGCCGACCATTAGATATCGTACACCACACACTTGGCTTAATTACTAGCACATCAAATATTATTCGCTATATTTATGTAAATCCAGGATTTTCGTAAAAGCCCCGATATTGGAGGACGATACTCGAACGTCAATGTGAATTTACTTGTCAAAGATTTGACTGTTTTCCAATTGCTTCCGTCACAGCAAACCATAAATTAGGCTTTGTCGCTATACAAGACACAGGTTCCTGCTCGTGAGAGCCCCTATATATGGTGCCTTATAGAGAATAGATCTATATGATCCAAATTCTCTATGGTTGACTTACTAAGCACAAATTTTCATCATAAAATATAAAAAATGAAATCTTTTTAGCATATAAAGGCTTATGTTCATTAAAAGCCTTATGACGGTTGGAATTCAAATAACAGACGTACCTAGTCCAAGGTTAATTTTTATATCAAATTATCATTATAAACGTATTTGCATTAAGAAATATGGAAAATTACCCTAATTACTAACCGATTTTGCCGCGAAATTCTAAAAATCACAAGATTTTTTCTTATAACGACTTGTCAAACAACACGACGTTATATTGAAAGTTGTCGAAAAAGTGGTACGATGTGAATCAAAATATTTTGCAAATTGCTGTCTGTAGATTGATCACAACAATACATTGACAGACATCAGACGGACAGACAAGAATCACTTTCTGAATCGATCGGTATAATAACAGATTGGTCGGCCCTTCTTAAGTCCTTCTGGATGTTACGTGCGTCCGGACAACTTAATACACCCTCAACCACACGCGGTAGAAGGTATATAAATAAGAGCAAAAGAAAATTGAAAAACAATCCAGTGGAGCACATGTTCCCTTTTTTGAAAACGGGGCGTCTTATCAAAATCGTATTCCAATAATCGCAACTTTATACCGTCTTATAACGGTATCGTGGTTTGTTCGTATTCGTTAAGTACTGGGATGTCTGTATGCACAACCATTATACTGTACGTTGTTCAATACTTTAATACCCCACTTGTAGTAGATGTTGTATATTAACTTCGTGCGGATCTATGTAGAGCCCAAGAAGCATTAAAGAGTTAAATTAACATCAAATAACGGTCACTGGATTTTTTTCTCGAACATTTGGACCTTTCAAAATACGTGAAAAATATTTCTTTACCAGAAACAAATTTTCTTCATTGAAACTTTGGCCTTTTTTCTGAACCCTTGACTGTCGACGTCAAAAGAAACTCTAGTTAGTAAGTTCATGCCTAATATCTTACCTATGCTCTAATACGCGTTGACAGATGTTTGGGTTTATTTAAAAGCATTTGCAAGAAAACTGAAGTTAAACAAGTATTGAATAAATTTAAGGGTGACGGGCGACTCGGATGTTTCCAATACTTCTGCCATGAAATTATAGCTTTGGTATGATCTCCTTAGTGGTAATTACAAAGTCGGCCAGTGATTAACACTATTTCTGACAGTAAGGTAGGAAAAGAGCGATTCTGTCTGTGGCAGATGCGGTATATGCGGATATTTCCGAGCAAAAAGTCGTCGAAGAAAGAGAATGAGGAATAATATCTGAACATAGCGGAGCATGCGACTTCATGAAAACAAACAACACAAAATTTATTGTAATGACAGAAAATGCCTCCAACGTATTAAATAATATTTTAACACAATTTCGTAAAGCACTCCACAAACGCACTCCTACAATTTCCGTTCTTTTCATTTGGATTTTTTTGCAATATCCTTAAAATAACATTGCGCAGAGCACGTACGTGCCGAGTTGCCGATATATTAATTTTCAAAGTTTTTTACTCATAAAAGAGCGCGTTTTTATACGCACCAACGCCAGATGGAGAAATGTCCTGTTTTTCAAAACGTCTGCAATGCCCGCAAGAAAGTTTCGGAAGATTAGCAGCACAACCGAATCGTTTATCAGTCTGCCCACTATCAAGTATTGTCTGTTGTAAACATTCTTTTGGCCGCAAAAAAAAGCTATCGCCCTTAAATCTGTAAGGTTGGCATTGAGAAGGGACTGAAAAGAACGTTTGAAGGACATAACTACAATGCAACGTAAATTGAGAACACCTTTGCCGAACACCTGGGCGTTTCGCTAGTTACTAATAAAACGCTACTAGATACGCGATGAAAAGTTCTGCATGGAAAAAATTAACCACGCCCACTTAGCATTATAGGGTAAGGAAATTTAAAGTTATCGCTTTTTTTTTTTTTCAAGATTCGGTTCTTATTTCTTTTGCTCCAAAATTGGCGAATAGGCGAACAGTCTCCTTAAATGCTCGCCAATCTTATAAAAATTATATGCGTAAGCAGAAAGTGCAAAAGACTTACATCGCATGATCTTTGCGACAAGGTCACATCGGCAATTTTGGCCATTACGTGGTCGCTGAACTTTTCTCCTCAATAAATTAACTTTTTTCACGAAATGTTTGGTAGGTTGTGCGAATTTGTCGAAGTCACATATCATCCGTGTCGAAATCGTCTAGTTTTTGCCACCAAGGAATCGGTTATCATGTTTCTGTAGTCTTCTGCATTTAGGCGAACCACACCCAACAATTAGTTTTTCTGCAAGCAAATGTCTTTTAGGTCCCTCGCGAAGCAATCATTTTTGTTTACGTAGACATTTAATCAAATATGAGTTTTAGCCTACATGCGCGAAACGTAACCGTGGGTTTATAATAAGTTGTAACAATCCCTGTACACTGTACTGTATTCTCTTGTATTTCACAATTAATGTCAAAATCCACATAAATATGTTGAAGGGAAAAATTTGATCCGAATATCAATCAGAAGAGTATTTTATTCACCTTCACTTTCCGACGCCATAAAACTCGCTGACACTTTATAATGGATGCGCTTTGCAACGGAAATTTCTACGTTTACAAACGACTCGTAGACCTGGTATAACCCTTGGCAAAGGTGTAGCAAGCATCATTTTAAAATACTCTCATAAGGATCGTGTCATCTCGAATATATAGTTGCAGCCAATCCCGACGCCACCGCACCTGTGATTAAAAAGAAAGAAGAGGGACAGACGAATAGGCGGACATGTTTAGGTGCATTCCAAATTTGAAACTAACCAAGGATTTGTATACCGTATGAGATGTTTGAGGCATGTCTCTGCGCCTTATAAAAATATTGAAGAAACAATTTAATTTTGATACTCTATAATATTGGGTAGGCGTGGTCAATTATTTCCATTTTTGTGCATAAACGCATTCTATGCGTTCAAATTTTTGTACACATATTCGCTTTAGTTTATGAGGAATAAAAAAGGCAGAAAAAACTAATTTTTCATTTCTTTTGAAGAACAGAGATGTTCTCAGTTTACGTGATGTGGTGAGCGTGTCCTTCAACCAATTTGACCCGATTTCAATATCAACCTGCATGCAAGAACTTCCGATGTTTTTGCCAAAGTTGAAGTCGATAGCTTTTATTTTTGCGGCCAGCAGAATATTTACAATAGTCTATACATAGACGGACAGATGGACATGCTTAAATCGATTTACAATTTGATGCTGATCAAGACTATATAAACTTTGTGCGGTTTCTGATGTTTCCGTCTGGGCGTTGCAAACGTTTCGACAAAGTGAACATACCTCTCAACCTTCGGTGATGGATATAAAAAAAAAAAGAAGAAAACAAAGCTTTTTATATATGTTTTCTTTAGGTGACGTGTTTCCGTCTGGGCGTTGCAAACGTTTCGACAAAGTGAATATACCTCGCAACCTTCGGTGATGGATATAAAAAAAAAAAAAGAAGAAAACAAAGCTTTTTATATATGTTTTCTTTAGGTGACGGGTATCTAAAATTTGCCTCGAAGCGAATATCATTTTCTTTCGTATTTATTCGGAGATAAGCTTACAAAATTGATGTAATATCTTGACTGACTGTGGAGATAAATTGCGGTATTACATGGTATTCACATGTGACTGTAGCAAAAGTTAACCCGTTCTCGTTGCGAAGCGAGAAAAACACGTGCACTAGCGATAGTGCATAAAAAATCCTTTCGTTAAACTTTGAAAAGTGTGAGAAAAGGGTAAAAAAAAATTACATACGAGAACGAAGAGAGGATTTTCTTAATGCTCATGAATTTTTATTTATTTATATATTTTCGTTTTTGATATCCTTTCTACTCAAAAATCGGTATTTAATGCCATGAAAATTGTTAACCATAAGATTGACGAGTAATAGATTTTGTCATTATTTTTATACGCTTCCTTGCCAGGCAGGCTATTGACACAAAATATTAAATGATAAGCATTTTATGAGACTTTTATACGGATGAGTTTAACCCTTTTTCTGTTTTTCCTTTTCCTCTTTGTCTTACAAACAGAAAGATACACACACAGTTGCTAGTTGCAAAGTTGTGAGGGTGAAAATAAGTTGTTCGTAATATGTTTTCAAAGTTTCTTGTCGCTTAATTTAAGCAAACGAATTCTGTTAATTCCTGGTTGTAAATTAATTATGAGGTGTTGTCGGTTAATGGCTGGCTTTATATTCCTTTCACAAAAATCGAAAGGAAATTTAGCTAAATAATACGAATGTGGGTGGATGCTTGGGGCTGTTCGGGAATAATGCATAAAGTGATGCAGAAGCGTCTCGAAGACGGAACGAATACTCAACGCGTTATAATTCATTTAAATTCTTTTAATCCGATAACGTTAATATCGGAGATGACTTTACGTAACAACGACTATCGGCAAATTTCCTTCAATCTATTATATATATATACAGATATATATATATATATATATATATAGATATATATATAGATATATATTTTTATTTGGCTTTTATTTCTATACAGTTACCGAACTAATAATGAAAGAATTCAAAAACATTGTAGAAGGGTGCAGTTGGTTTTGAAATACCCTACACTAGATCGCCTGTTACATAAATATTCCATATTTATTTTCCTTACGATACACTAAAAATTATACTGTATTTCCATATGAAGGAGCACTTTTCGTATCGAATGGCCGCGGTCGGCGAGCGCTGGGCGGAAGGCGGAGGGCGGAGGGGATCAACTGAAGTGATTTTAATTTAGCGAAATTAATTTTCTTGTCAAGGATCTTTAGCTTTATTGTCAAATAAGAATTCGATTTTCATAAAAATCTTTATTTTGACTGAGGTCTGAAAAATAGACCTACAGAGTCCAAACTTGGTACACTGTTTTTTTTTCTTTTTCAAATTATTATTACACAGCAGCTTTTATCATAAATAATGTTAAAAAGTCCGCTCTGCTGCTTTATAAAGGTGGGAAGGCTCGCTAGCTTCAAGGAAAATACCCGATATCCGATCTACCTTCTGGCCGTGAAGTTACCATATCTTCACGTCACCATATATCACTTAGGGGTTTTTTGAAAAATTTTTAAAATTCCAAATATTTTTCATATGAATTTTTCAGCTCTAAACCTTATATGGGAAACGGTTGTAAAAATGTTTATCCTGTTAACTACTTTTGATAGTGTTTGTAGTTGAGACATAACATGTCTGTGTATACGAAATTTCGTCAAAATATCTCAAAAAGTGCGTCCTGTTAGTTGAAAACAAGTACAAATAGTAGACCACGGACTGACAGACATCCATTAGGCAGCTAATAAGGCAGGTGAACATCGGACAGAGGGACATCAAACATGCCTATATCGGGAAGATGGGCAGACAAGCTTGAACTTGACTTCAGAATTATTTCCTGAATCGAGCGAAAGGGGCGTCTTTCTTACATCCTTCAGGCTGTTCCATACATTCCTCAGACTTAGTATACCCAGCAACATAAGTTGTAAGTGTAGGTTGTAAAAATATTTTGAAATTTGCATTTCAGACAATTATGATGTTATTTATGCGCCTATATCGAAACCTAACGTACTTACATTTAATTCAATTACTTTTCCTTTGAAAAGCTATAAAATTTCCATGATATTAAAGAGATTTAAAGAAAACGTCGTTTATATCTAGACCTGCCGCGTTATCAGTTCGGTAATTCTTTATAGTGTTTTCCTTATTCTAAGTAAGGTTTCCATTTAGCGTTAATCCTTAATGACTTTAATTTCCCTTAGTAACTGAAAATGATATTTAAAGACCAACAACATTTTCGCAGACTAATTCTACAGCTTTGGAAGTTCCCAAGATTTCTCTTTGAACCTATGCACAGGTATATGACGTTGTTTGCTTTTCATAGACTGCTGTCACTGGATTTGTTTATCAAACCTATATATATGCACAGATATACATAGCTTAGGCATTCACACAAACAAGAGAGTATAACTAACTCTCTCTTTACTTCTAGCCTATTAGGCTTTGGTACAATAATTACAAATATTTGAATTTTGCTTTTGCATCTTTTAATATTTAATGCCCACCATTTTATGAATTTGATTGCTTTTCCATTTATCACGCCGACTATTTAGAAGGCAAACTCCTTCAGATGATAGTGGCGGAGAGGATCTCCGGTATTCGCGTAAGTACGTTTCATATCATAGAAATTTCGCATCTTCGTAAAGAAATCCTATATCTGGCATATGTTACCAAATACTTCACATTACTAAACTTTGTATAATTAATTTTTCTTTTTCTTCTATTTTTCGATGACATATAGACAATGGACCCATAAATAGTACGCTTTTCATTGTAACAATAAATAGGAAAATTCATTAGCGATTTTATAAGAAGATAATGTTACTTTAGCCTATTTTTAATATAGTCATTATACCGATAAGCATTTCTGTTCGTCTCTCCGTCTTGTTTCTTTGTGTTTAACCTACAGATCGCAAGTTTAGAGATATTTTGATGAAATTTCGTACATTGATGCGTTTTGGCGCAAGGAATGAACGTTTCTGAAAATGGTTCCGATCGGTTATGTATGGGTGTTCACTATGCTGTTGCTAATAATCTGAATTTTTCCAAGTATACGCCTTGCTCAGCAACTGGGCGTTGATGCGATTATTTTGTGATTGATTTTTTAGTCAACTTGAAAAAGTACTATTCCGCTCACGTATACTTTCAATAATACGGTGCAAGAAAAGAGAAAAACGAATAATCGGTACAATGCAACATTTCCAAACAAGTAAAAACACTATAGTGAGCGGCGATCCACTACAAATTAGCCTGCATCTCTTATACAGTTACTCATACAAGTGTTTTTCAAAATAAGGTGTTCTATGGTAAGTGATGGAGAAAGTGATCAGACCCAGTCCATAACGGACAGAAGGACAGACATAAAGTGATCGGTACTCGATCGCTTTAATAAAAGTTCGGTCTATTTCAGGTCCTTCCAGGTGTTGCGTACATACGCACAAACTTCATTCACCCTCGTGTTAACTGCTATTCGATAGATTGATTCTTTCACAGACTCATTAATTGTTTTATTTATTCAATTTACTCTCATATCAATAATTGAATTAATTAAAGCTGCCTTTCGCATTATTATTGCGCTCAATATTTTTTAGACTATCTAATATATATATATATATATATATATAGCGCATATAAAATCGCAATGTTCTTATGTCGCAAACTCTTTCGTTATTTTAAAAAATTGCAAAAATGAACAACACTCGAGAGTGTTGTTTTGAAAAAAGTGTGCGTTTCTTTTTTTTCTCTATAAAAACAATAGCGTTGAAAAAGCAAAAAAAATTTGCAGTGAAAGTGGTAAAGTAAAAGGATTCATTCATGCATAAAGTGACTGCAGAAGAAGAAACAATTTTTCATGAGTTTTTTGTACTTTCTGTCGTGTTTTATTTATACAGAGAACGCAAGGACAACCGCCATCATAAATATTCAGTAAAGAGGTAACATGGCTGATGAATATTAAGAAGGAGAGAGAACAATAAAATGCACGGAAAGGTAAAAAACTTTTTATGGTTTTTATTTAACTAAATGTAATATTATGTAGCGCGATTATGTGACGTTATATACGAAGCAATTATACTGCACGTAGTTAGTACTTAAAAGGGAAAATGGGAAAGAGTTGGAATGGACAAAAACCAAAGAAATTCTTAGAAAACTAATGCAAAAAAGAGTTGTTGTTTTTTTTTTTTAAATTTTTGCTAAAGGATTTTTTTTTGAACTAAAGATGTAGCAATTATCGGGAAAGGATTTATTTATTCAATTTCGTTAGAATTTCACTGTCATCGTAAACGCTATAATGAAATTTTATTTAGGTAATATACTGTAATATATTAGCGGGACTTGACACTGACTGATCATTTGTTGCCGAGAAAGAGTTTTTGCTTTCGCTTTTTATTCAAAGTGTGATTTTTCTTTTAACATTGCACTCAGAGAATGAAAAACTCTTGGGGAACTTGAAGAACTTGGAGACAGCTGCCTTCACTCTCAGTCACATAAACATTGCAATTTTTAAGGTCAACAATGAAACGATGTTGTTTGGATGTTGTTTAGGAAGTTGATGAACTCAAGTCTGATTCGCTTATAAAAGAATTTCTTTTACACAATTTCTCGCTCATCAGATCAACGACTATTTATATCTAAATGTCCCAACTTTTCACACATAAACATATTGCGTTTAATTACATTAAGGTTTCTGAATATCTATCATATTGTGATTATTTTGTTTATCGAAACAAAAAAGTGCTAAACAGGAGAGAGAGGGGAATAATTGCATGGCAACGTAAAGCCTAAAAACAGAGCTTTTCAGATGGGGAAATCACTCCATAGTCTTGTACAACATCTCTTAAACAACCCTTCAGACCTAATAATTAAAAAGAGAGAAAACATTGGATTTTTCTAACGGTTTTCGAAGTTTCGTCTCGATTACATATCTCCAGGCTTATAACTTGTATATGTAAGCATAACATATAATAGGCGCTTGCGTGTATTTTGATCATCGATATCTGTTGGCGAAAATGATAAAGTAAAATACAGAGTATCCAAGCGAACAACGATTAAATTCGATAATTTTGACCTTTCTTTACATAAAAAAAACAAAATGTTCCCATCTCGTACTATTGAGTTATTCGGCGTACACAGACTCTAATCATGGGGCGCTCAAAATTGCTTTTTCGACATTCATTACCTTTGTTGTTTTAGAAGCTTATGGTGATGCTGATCCGTTATACCCCAATTGTCGGTTTTGGTTTCAACGGTTTAAAAATATTGGTGTCGATGCCAATGACGATAAACGCCCTGGAAAAACTAATTGGACCAAAACCCTCCGCAAACTCTCAAAGAACTTAAAATTCGATGAATCAACGGTTTCTCGACGTTTACATGCGACAGGAAATAATCAAAGGAAAGGAAAATGGCTACCTTTTCAACATCGCGGTTTCATTAGTGCGCGGGCAGTCGAAGCTTGAAATACGTTTTTCTCAAAATATGGTTTCTTTAAAACGGCCAAGAGAAAAACTCCTACAAATTTCATGAAAAAATCGTGAACTCAGACGGACGCCTTATCCAGGAGATCTTGGCAGGGAATGGGCTTTAAATTTTTTGTTAGTAAATGCTGGATTTTCTTTTTTGGTTGAGAAATACTTGACGACTAAGGAAAAATTATTATTTTGAAAATATCCTCCGTACCCCTGCAGCCATAGCCGTATAGATGAAATGATTTTTTCCTCTTCCAATTGTCAATTCAAAGTTGCAATGGAAAAGGCGTGAGTCGTTGAGCTCCTTTAAGTGAAGATGCTTTATGAGAAGGGCTCCGCTGATGCCATGTTTAAGTGATTTTTGTTTTTTTTTCTGGTACTCAAAGGTGTGCTCAATAACCTTAAGCATTATTACACCATTACCTTTGCTTGTATTCCAAAAAAAAAAAAAAAAAAAATTGTGAAATCTATTTTTAGACTATTACAACGGCTTAAAGAAAACCACTGATTAATGTAATACACGAAAACAGTGGCAGGAAATCGATGAGAGTCTCATTGAAAGGCTGCATCCATTTTGTCTTTTTTTTCCCAATTTTCATATGTAAAAAGTATTCATACCTTTCCATTAATACTGTATATATTCTTACCCATGACTGAAGGATGAGAGCGAACAGAACGTTTACACCACCTGCAAGGAAGCGTCAAATTCAGATCGCAAATTCAAACGCCAAACCGATTTAACCATGTCCGTCTGTACGTACCTCTATCTGTGCTTAACATTCTCATGATTGCAAACACAAAGCTCCCTGCTTGACGTTGGCAAGAACATTGGAAGCCCTTGCACTCAGCTTAATACCAAAAATGGGCCAAATCGGTCGAAGGATACGCCCACGGTACAGCATAACCTGTACAAAAATGGAGAAAAGCAATGTTATAAAATATTGACACATCATTCAATTGAAGCTGCAGAGGATCGATAAAATCTACTTATTATTGTTGAGTAGCAAATATAAACAGTTCTAGAAATGTCTGTCAGTCCATTTGTCTGTTATTTGTTTACTTGCAATTATTCAGATATTTTACAATTTTTTTTTTATAAAATATATTTTAAATTTATTATCTAACAAAATTTCTTATGCTCATCTCCAGAGCAGAGCGCATGCTATAAAAGTGTTCACGACTCTATATATTCTTTATCAGTTGTAACTTCTGAGTCAAATTCTTTTTGTGTTTTCAAAATTCTGAAGATTAGTTTAACTTGGATGTATAATTAAAACACACATCATTACTAGACGGAAGAAATTAATCAAAAAATTGTTCATATTTATGTAGCTTTTTATATCCGTAGTGCATATATGTAGAGCGTAGTGGGGATCTGAAATCTTTCAAAAACATTCGTTAGACTTAAGGCAATAGCTTGTTTGTAGATTGGCGTAAATAAATAAATAAATAAATAAAAAAAGAAAAGTTGACTTATCTTAATATCTTTTCTTAAGCGTCAGGTCTATCTAAGAATAACTTTAAGCTGAACGTAATCTTCTCTTACTAGCCATGCATTTATTTCGTTCCGATTATTATTTATTTTATGTTATTCAATAATTTTTAGGTATGAAAGAGAACGAAAAAAAGTAGATCAAAAGTTATTATAAATTTTTTTCCATGGAAAACAGTGGGACCTTTGTTTTTGTACAAGACTGCACGAAAGAATCGCTAAAAAAAAAAAAGAAAATCTATGAAATGGTTTTGGGTAATAAATAAGTGAAACTGTCTTTCTACGAGCACCGATAAGTGGAAAATATGCAAATTGCGTAACACGATGACATGATCCCGTGGAAAAAATTTCGAAAATATTTTTATTGTATGCGATACATATTTCCTTTCTATTTTTTGTTTTCATTCTTTTTTCGTGCTTCGTTACACATCATCTTTGTAAAATATTTCTGCATATTTCCTTCTGGTTTACTAACTTCCCGTCGCTTGAAAAACCTATTTTTCACGATGCAACCTTTAAAGTGATCTCATAAACATTTTTAATGATTCCGTCATTAGATTTATGACTTTATTATTTTACAGTTTTTTCTTTTAATTATTTTTCTTAAAACATTTGTGCTTGAGGTGAAAAAATTAAAGCAAGGTTACGGCTAACAAAAAGATATTTGGTAAAAATTTGGTCAAAAAACTAGAGCAGAGATTTATGATGATCACAATGCATTTTTAGTTCAATCGACCTTCCGGGAATTTCGCTACACAAAACTACTTTGCAACTAAATTAAGCATAGGTAGGTAAAGAAAAACAAAAAAAAAAAAAAAAAATTAACAAATAATAACAATAAACATAAACGTGTGATGACGAAAAGAAATGCTTGTGGTGCCGGGATAAATTAATTTTGTTCGGATGAACGTCAGAGCCAGAAGGACTTGAGATAGATCCACCTTTTATTATATCGATCGATTCAAAATCGCTTTCTGAATTGATCTAAGCTTATCTGTCCATCTGTCCATCTGACTGTCTTGTTATCTTCTGTTCAGTCTACATACCGCAAAAGTTTAAGTCAAGATATTACAAAAGTTATGTCTTCTCGCACTTAGTCCCAGAAAGTATTGATCGCTGTTCTATTTTCTGTTATATTTTTAATAATTCAACAACAAAGCAAACATGCGTCTAAGTTATCAAAAATCAAAGTTGTTTTTTTTTTTTTTTTTCATCCGCTATTGTCAATGACACCTTTTGTGTTATAGCAAAGTCATGGCATTTCTTATTAATTGTGGTCAGGTAAAGCTCACAATTGAGAACAATTTAGCATAGAACGTTAGCTTTTATAAGCGTTTGTGTGAAAATTCCAAATCGATTTATATGCTATTGATTATAACGCATTTCGAAGAAAAAAAAATATTTTAAATTCCTGACTTTTTACCATTAACTTAAGTGTTTTTCTGCTTACGATTATTGCGATATGCACGACAATTTGTTCGCACTCATCATAAGAGCATTTCATTACAACGTTATTACGACCATTAATTACCATTATCAGGGTAAAGTTTTCAATCTTTATTGTTTACATCGTTATGTAAATATTTTCATGAATAATTTTTGTTCATAAAAAGTGCAAAAAAAAAAAAAAAAAAAAAAAAAAGGGTTAGTGTGGCTTTCATAGTTAACTACGATTAACTTTTGCAAAAAAACAAATCACTGAGTTATTATATATATTACATGCAAACTGTAAATGTGCATATAAAAGCGATGCCAACCGACGCTACATTTGTATACTTTTATATGTTTATCTATAAATAAATTGATATATGCGTTTGAGTCTATGTAAGTGCATTAAATAAAATGATAACAGTTAATCAAGCATTTTGGTCAAGTCAATATTTTTATAGCGGTTTAACGTTGACAAACTTTATTTTATATTACATAGTAAAATAATGTACGTATGCGTGTGGGTGTATGAAGGTGTGTTTGTGTTTTCATATATGTAAATACGTACGTGCGTATCTATATATATATATATATATATGTGTGTGTGTATTTGTATATGGATAAGTGAATGAGTATTATATCGCTGTATAAATAAGTACTGTTTTAAATAAATGTGTACGTGTACGTGTGCGTGTGCATGTATAAAAGTTTATATATATATGTAGCATGTTTGATGACCAACTACGGTTAACCAGACAAAAGGCCACAAAAATGCCACGAAAATCCCAAACTAAAAATCACAGACACAATACAAATGATTCTCCAAACAGAAAAACAACGACGACAACACGCATACAGAGATAAGTTAAAAAACGAGGCTAAAATGGAGAGAAGAATAACATTTAAATAAGTTAATAAAAAAAAAAAAAACTTGTAAAAGTTAAGAGAAATTTTTTTTTTGTCTTATTGTGACAGTGAGAATAAAAAAAACGATGAAAATTTTACATTTACATTTTTCAATAATCTTTTGATTTCATATATTCTATATATTATATTATAAGTATGTGTGCATGTGTGTGCGGATAGATTGCAATACGTACATAATGTATTCGAAATCGGAGGAGGAGTAATAATCATAAGCACAAGTAAAGTAACAGTGTGACATACATAATTATAATTGAATGTATGTATGTTTGTTTGTTTGTGTGCGTAAACATATGTACATGTCTACATGTGCACAGATATGTATCCTTAAAATAATAAACGGGTAACCAGAAAAACCCAAACCAAACCTAACAATCATAAACCGTAAGTAAAACCAAATTTAACACAACAAAAACAACAATAGCAACAATAATCTTTTTTAAAAAATCAACCCTCCCTCATATACTTCACCCCTGAACCAATATATAGCTTAATTCTCTGCTATCAAACGAAAACTCAAATATTCCTCTTAAAACTAGCAATCTCTCTACCTCTCTCTCTCTCTCTCTCTCAGTTAAATTTCATAATGGCGTACACGTGCTATGTTCTCCGCATTTTCATTTTGGCTTTATTTTTTTTTTTTTCTATTTTCAACAAAAATAACGGTTAGAAAATCGTATCGTAGTAGTAAAAAAGTATTAAGTAACAATAGCGAAAATAATGGAGAAGAAAAAATTCCCCAGAGAGAGAGGAAAAGAACCGCGAACTAACGGTAATGTAAGCTTTTATTGTAAAAACATTAAAGCCCACTATCCCTTTGACAAATAATATTAAATGTCAGTGAAAGGCAATGATTAGACGCTAAAGTTGGAACGTAACCCTATTTTATGAAATCATCAAAAAAAAAAAAAAAAAAAAACCACCTTATGAATCACTACCATTGCTGCTTACAACTATCATTGCCATTCTACCGCTACCACTACCACCATATAAGCATTGGCAGCGCCAACGCGATCAAACCTTACTTAACAACAAAACCCACAACGTAACAGGAAATAGTGAAATATATGCTTGCGAAGAGTGTTACACAGGAAAAGAAAACACATTAACCATTGAAGTAACCATAGACCAAAGCCAAAGCTTTAAAAACCCACGAGCATAATGTTCACTAACCAAAAAATGAAACAAAAAAAAAAAAAATTACACACAAAGAAAAAATGTGCACGCGTCAAACACAATGCATTGCTGGGATGTGAAAGCAAAGTAAAGCAAAGCGAAGCGAAGCTTCCACTTTTAAATACACACACACACACACACAAATAACATGAGTGTGTGTACGTGTTTGCATATATATAACTATATATATAAATACATACATATATATATATATATATATAATAACAACTAAGCTAGTAATGCTAGTTTACCAACCACCATCATTATCAACCACTGTATGAATACTGTTTGCGTTTGCCTCGCTACTACCACCACCAACCAATACAATTAATATCTCTCTTACTCTACATATGCGAGCATATCAGCATAATCAGTAACAACACCCTTTTTGCGAACCGTCTATCATATTGCGTACGCTGTTAGAAGCGGGCTGGTGTACGAAAGGGTGCTTATGACAGCTATACTTCATATTTTATTCACAAAACATTTGCCACAGTAACAAATTTCATTTCATTTCATTTCATTTCGTTACCCAAAAGACACAAACCCTGCAAAATACCTAAAAGTTGTGGTATGAGCCGGCCTTTCCATTCCACTGTTGGCCCATTCATTATAATATTCGTTGTTGTTTATTCGTGCCTACGTGAATACGTACGTAGGCTTTTCTTATTACAAAATATCTAAGGGTTACTGGGCTTGAAGTAGTTAAAATCGTGAATATTATTATTATTCAACAACTCGCGTGTGATTTTCTTTTTTTTTGTTTTTTTTTTTTCTTTTTTTTGGATAAACTTGATTTTTAATATTTCATATTTCGATTTTAATACCACACACGCAAACACACATACACATGCTGTTTGTGTGTAAGCGAACGTTTGATTTTAATCAAAGTAAAAAAATATTAATGAGATGGCGAATGTTGAGTATGTGTGACGTGTTCATAACTCATCAGGTTTCTCCTAAGTATTTTTTTAATGAGATTTAATTAAGAATTTATGAGAAAATTGAAAATATGCCAAACAATAGGCAGTTTGGTAGATATTGAGTCATTTTCCAGCCTGCTCTTTTAGCCAGCCTGCTTCTTATACGTACGCACTGACATGCACTGACTAACAATTAAGAAACAAATGTTTTTTTTTCAAATTTTTTAAATTATTTTTCATACAAGTTTTACTTATGATTTCCAAGATGCGATGACTGTAACCCTTTATACAGAACTTAATAATAAATTAATTTAGTTCTCTCCGTATCGATTTTCTACTCACTACCGTCAATGTTTGCCGCATCATTCTGGATAATAGTTAAGAATTTTCATTAGAGATCTCATCAAAAATGTATTTTCTTCTTGACGAATCTAGTGACATTGATTTGATGGAGCGATAACTGTTCACAAAGTTCCAGCGGGATGCGGCTTTCGGGAAATATTTTTCATTAATTTTCACATCAACATTCACACTAGTTACACAGTTGAAATTTATATTAGAAACGGTGTCGAAAATGTGAAAATACTTTTAACGACATAACCGGATACATGTAAAGGCGCGCAAGTAAATATCAGAGTTTGGTGCAGATGACTGAAGTAAACTTCAGTCTGCACCAGTCTAGACGACTTAATCGAGCGAAATCAAAAGATTCGTGGATTAATTTTGCGGATGTTTATCGTACACCCCACAGTTCCCAAGACAGTCCTGAGTTTGAGAAGGTCTCTACTAAATCTGACTTGCGTCTCTAATTATTTAACGCTACACATTCATCGCCCAGATGTCACCCTAGAAAACATTCTCTTCGTAATCTGAGAGGAATATTGTCATTGCTACTGGGAATCCAATAGTTTTTTGCGATTGCCGCCATTACGCGTCTCATTATTGCACAGGCTAGCATTCGAATTATCCACACTTCCCAGCTTGCTATCCAACTTTTGGCTCATGGATTTCAATGGATTTCAACACAACAAAGTCAGGGACCAGAACTTCACAGAACTTCTTCACCGAAATATATCGAAAAGGTTGCCTATGATATTGAAACACTGCACTGATCTTGAGTTAATCCCATTCGTTCATTTTTTAAGTTTCGCGTCGTCTGCCCCTTCTTGGCTGGAATAGAAGATTGAAAATTGGCTCGTATAGGTTGTTAGCTGAGACCCAAAAAAAAAAAAGAAAGTCGATTGCGAGAGCGTATATATACATATATCTATATATTTGTAAAGTCTCTGTGAGACCGACTCTCGGCTGAGATTTCGATTATCCTAAAGCATGGATATGAACGCATTAATAAACTGCGAACTTAAGTCCCGTATTATTTAAAAGGCTGGAAAGCACAAAATTATGGAAAAATATGAAATTTTCATGAAATAAGCTAAGGAATGGAACGGCCTGGAAGGCATTAATGTATAATTTAAATAATTTGAATGCTAAGCTTATTTCTGAACAAAGTTAGGTTATAATGAAAAAAAAAAAAATCCTTTATGAAGTCTGGCGTATTTTCATTTTCTACCCTCTTTGATGAATTGCTCATAAGTTCCCTTAGACATAGAACAAGTTAAACCCTTATAGTGGACAGAGGCCCAATATTCGTTGTTCAGCCCTGCTTCGTTTAATATAGTTGGTTATACATATGAAAACTTTTCGGAATAAGGCCTTACCGGGAGAGGGATTGATAAAGTGGTCCGATCCGAACCATTGTGAATAGCGCTCCTCCTTGGGACAAAATATGTCGGTGTACAAAATTTGTAATCAAAATGCCTTAAAAAATTGCGACCTAGAGGTTGAACACAGGGCTGCAAGACGGACAGACGGATAGGCAGATGGAGAAACTTGGATCGATTCTGAATCGATCATTGCACTGAACTTAGTGGGTCTATATGGTGGGAAGGGGTGAGGTGGTGGTAGTTGGCTCTATCTCAAGTACCTCTGCGTATTATATACCTTTGCGCAAACCTAACGCGTTTTGTGAGATTTAGTTAACTACATATTCTGTTATGAGAATAACTTGTTGAGGGTGGGGGGTAAGAAGTGTAATAAAAATGTATATCGCGTTTTGCTATTGCATAGAATTGATGTAATTATTAAATATTTTCAGTAAATGATTGAAAAGTGATTTTGGCGTTGTATGTAATATCGTTACATATATTATATATATACTTATGTATTGATGCACAAGAGGAAATAGCACAAGTGATGTTAATGAAACTGATTATCTTTGCATCTCTATGTACAGAGAAGAATGCAGAATTTCCATGTTTTAAATTTTGATGGCCGCGACTCTTTCATTTTTTTTTTTTTTTCAATCTACAGCTCGTCTTGTAATTACTAACGTGATAGTTTGATTGTTATCTGACTCATGCTCTCATGCTATGCATTGAAAATATTGCATATTTTTTGGTATTCCCTGAAATCTGATACGTTTCAATGATAAGAATCAGATGATAGAGGGAAACCGGAATTAATATAATATATAAAGAGAGAGAGAAAGAGGAAAAGAAAAAAAATGAAAAGAAGACGAAAACCTACACGCAACCGTTTAAAAATGGTCGCCCAAATAACAAACCGCTATAGTGGTTGAAAATTTATGATATCATAAGAAAAATAATTCAAAAGAAACCAAAAAAAATATTTAATAAATTTTTGCATTTTATTTAATTAAAGAAAAAAAAAAAAAAAACAAAAAAAAAGAAAAAAAATATGATAAGAAACAAACCATTAACTAAACACTTTATTAAAAGAAAGTCAGCAGATGTGCTACGTATCTAAATAATTTTATATGAAGAAAGCGAGCAAGAAAGCAAGCAAGCAAGCAAGGAAGCAAGCAAACGAGCAAACAATCACACGCACATATCCACACATGCAAGCTCGCACACGCAAATATTTATTTGTTTATTTAAAAACAAATTCGATGCCTTTTACCAAATGTAACAACAACACCGTACAACAACAACGAACATAAGAATATAGTAAAAAAGACACAAATCTTGCGATAACATAAGTAAGACAGCTGGCATTTATATAAAGTAGAGAACAATCACAATCGCTATATTAAGATATATAAACAACGCCAGAAACGGCAACAGAAGAAGATGAAGAACAAGAAGAAGAAAAAGAATAGAAACAATAATAACAAATATCATCAATAATAAGAAAAATGTTCGCAGCATACGCCACTGCTTGAAAAATTAAATGAAAAATCCTCCTAAATAACAACAACAATAGCAACAAGGATAAACACACACACACACACACATATATATATATATATATATATATATATATATATATACATTCATATATATAAAATATATAAAATTTATTGACATGTGCCCTATAAAGGTTTAACGTCACATACGTATGCCCATACGAATGAAGCAGAAAACGCGGTGCACTAAAATACACATGTCCTGAGTATGTTACGTGAATCCGGTATTCGGAAACCTAGCGCATGACATTCAACACGAGGAGGATGGGTGGGGGGGCGGGCGGGGGCAAACGAAATGCATTCAATTTGAATAGTGCACCAGTCCAACAACAAAAACGACAACGACAACGACAACAATGATAACAAAGATATCCTTATCTAACCAACAAAATGGAAATTCTTAAAAAAATGTTGAAGCGAAAGAAAAGTAAGAAAGAAGAAAAAAAATATAAAAATAAATAAATAAAAAAAAGAAAGCAAAAAATCCCCACCGAGAGCTACTCGCACACAAAAATAAGCGAAATTATAGTAACAACCCAGGTTAGGTTGTGTTTGCGGAACTCCACATAGCTGTCGAGTTGTGGCTTTTTCCCAAAGAGCGGGGGTGTCACCAAACACACAAAAACCAAACCAATACACCGAATGCACCAAGAGCTGCAGCAACCAGTAGTTCTACTAACGGTAGCTGTGTAGTCAAACTCAAAGATAAAGACCTAGGCCAAGTTGTTGTTATACAAAGAACAAAAACAACCCAAACATAAACACGTACACACACACACAGACACACACACGCATATATAAGAACACGCAAAACACTCAAAATGAAAACCACTGCTATACGTCAATTTTTCCACAGTGGCCAACACTAACAAAACAACATCAAGAGTATAATTTTTAGGTTTATTTTGTTGTTTTTTCCCTTTTTTCCGTTTTCCATCTACACGCACACAATTATAATTTTGGTTTATCATCATAAGATATGATGACAAACAACTACACCGACGTAGTATGTTATCACTTAAACAAAAAAAAAAATAAAAAAACGAGTCAAAGAGAGCGAAAGAGACAGAGTGCTCACAAGCTCACTCTTCAATAGTGCATTAAAGGCATACGAATAAGAATTTCAAGCGAGTGATTTTAAGAAAAAGATATATTCTATCTCTTTCCACTTTCTGTCTTACACGGAAAAATGAGAAGAAGAACAAGAAGAACAAGAAGAAGAGAAAGAAAAATGCAGAGAAAAAGAGAGACAGAGAACACACGAGAAGGAGAAAGGGATAGAAAGAGAGAGAGAGAGAGAGAGAGTGAGAAAGAGAGAAAGAGCGAGCGAGGAAACCACGACCATACATGCATTCACTCAGTTAGTTAGTTATTTAATTACTTACTTGTTGGGCTGGTGGCGTGAAACACGAGAGTAATTACACTCAAAGATAAAAAAATTGAAAAAATATTTCCCCGCAGAGTGCCACAAACGCAAACCAATCCATCTGTTTTATTCTTTCCTACCACACTCAGTCAAGTTCGTTTTTTATGTCACTTAAAAAATTTATTTCCACTCATGGCTTTTCCATTGGAAAGCGGGAAATTTTTTTTTTTTCTCAATCTATAATTTTTATATCCATCGACGCAGGACGAAGTATACAAATTTTATTTTGCCATTTGCAACAATCAGAAGCATCAGACGCTTCTGACACTTGACGAGTTAAGTTCTCATACGTTCTTCATCGACGTCAATTTATTTATATCTGCCCATCTAAGCAAATTTCTAAATTATGAGAAATTTTTTGGGGCGAGAATATGCTTAAGGAAATTCGAAAACTCATAAAATTTGTCAATAAATGCCCTCGTCACAGTAGCTAGACATCTAATGAATATATCATTGAATGAAAATTTAAATATTTTAATATAAATTTTTATTGCTATATAAAACAATATCAGGCCGAAATATAATGAATCAAAAAAAAAATTTCCCGATTTTTCTATCTTCACATCAAGTGGTGGTCTATCAGGGATTCGCTCCAGAACGGATGTAATTTCCGTACTTGCATTTGTTCACATGTCCAACTTGTATCAATTGTTTTCCCCTGGAGTCTATTACATGTCCACTACACTACAACAATGGTTGAATAGTTCTAATGGTGGTGGTGGTAGTGGTAGTGGTGGTGGTGGTGATGGTGGTGGTTACTATTAATCGTTGAAAGCTATCATAATATAAGTATAAGTAAGGGAACGAAAGCCAAAACAAACCACAATTCACTCAATATTGGTAACGCGGGGAAAAAAAGTAATAAAAAACCCAAAAACCATATCAGGGGATATTTTTGAATTCAAAAAAAAAGTAGGCTAAAAGCATTTAACTCTCTGCTGTTTATTGTAGCTTCACAATCAGGGAAATTTCATCCTCCAGATGGCGGGAGCCAAATGTAACAGAATAAAAATGGTGGGATTTTTTCAAAATTGTTCTTTTTTCGTTTCGTGTTTTTTTAATGCAATGACAACTTGAGAGAGTTGTTAAAACTAAAAAACAACTTTAGCTGCTCACATTTTGTGGGGTAAAAATATTTCGTGAGAATGAAAAGTTTTTTCTTTCTTTCCTTTTTTTTTTTTAATGGCATACGCCAGCGAGCGAGAACAGTGATTACACTTTGGTGAAATTTATATGGAAAAAGTCGCTTCATTTAGAACTTTGTTGTTTGAACATAATTCTTCAAACAATTTCAAAACAACTTTCATTTCACTTTTTGTTGTTTTCATAGATCATCGAGCATCGAGCGGATCTTTCTCATCTTCGACGTCACATTGTTCGACATCGTTCCAATAACTTCCACTGTACGTAGAGGCAAGAGTGCAATTTTAATCCATTCACTTCCAACCACGAAGCGGGGGCAGCACAAGAATTTTCTTCTTCCGTGCGACCAGCTACGAGATAACGTGCGAGCTTTTCATGTTCATTTTCAAATTACGATAAATGCCGTTTCCATGCTCTATTTTTAACTTAATTTTATTACATTTTGGAAAGTGGGTTAATAGTTGAGTTGCTGTAAGGCAAGCATTAGAAAGTATGTAATGTTTGGAAGGACCGGATCGCAATACTCTCCCAAATTATCGAAACTTTTCAACTATTTAATAATATTTTCCATAAAAATTCCTCACTTATATAAATTTCTAAGTAGGAATGCGTCCTTACTTCCTTAACTATCTACTCGTGACTGCTATTAATCGATCACCTATCCCGGGAATGTTCCGGGGTTACAGTTAAGCCAGAAATATGAATATATCCACTCGTGGCTGGCGTTAATCGCCAGAGGTGCTCCACACAGGATTAACGCGAGAAAGTCAGAAGGGACTGAAAGCATATGGGGTTTTATGCTGAATAACGAAAGTTTGTAAAAATTGCAACTAAAAAGAAGTCATAAAATATAGTGAAGACAATCGGCGTCAGATTATAAATCGTTTTAGTCATGTTTGTCTCTCCGTCCTTCCATGCGTCTACGTTTATTTTTGAAACTGTGATAGAAGCAAATTTTGCGATAGACAGCTTAGCTTGTGCTTAGAGGCGCTTGGCTTGGAAATATGGGTCATAAGTGCAAGTCCCGGATAACAAAAAGTTATAAAAAGAAAAAAGTAAATTCTAGGACCAAATAAAACTGACCTTCAATAACTTTCAATTGTAAGCAAATATCGGTGTAAAATTTGATGCAAATATGCGACGGAAGACTGCTTAGAACGTCAATGGGCAAAAACGTCAAGCCTATGATTATTAAGAGAACAGTTTTCCGATTAATTAGGCAGCGAATAATTGAGCAAAAATGCAATCACCCACGAGCATTAATTGGAATGTAATTGTAACAGTTCATGCTTTTATTAGGACTTTTCTCTCATCATCTAATACGTGTTATAATTAAGGGTTCCGGGAAATGTACAGTCCAACGTACTAAGGGAGTCCCAAAATTTGAATGATATAGAAAATAGTTTTTTTTTTTTTTTTTTAATTGCATCATAAGGTACATAGGATAGGTTTATGTGTGAAATAGTACATCGGACATATGGTCCCCACGGCTCCCCAGATACTTTAAAACTATAACCTTTCGTGTTTGTTTTTTTTTTTTTTTAATTTTTACCAAAATGCACGCAGACGGACATTGTCAAGTCCAATAAGAATTCCAATTCGAATGATCAACAATACATATACACTTTAGGAAATCTCTCAGACGTAACTTGCCGAGTGCACTTATCGAGCATTCGTTAGACATGCAGCGATGGTTTATGCAACATTGCAATATTGCATAACAATGGTTGCAATTTAATAAAGAACGAAAGCGCACATATTTACTAAAATTTGTTTAGCATTAGCATGCATTGCATAAAAAGTTGTGAGTGCCAGTGATCGTAAAACAAATGTTTACATTTCCGAATAGGGCGGAGTCTAAATGCCCCGTGTGCACGCACATCGCACACTGCACAGAGTCTAACGCCTTGAAACAACGACAATTTTTAATACAAGAGGGAGACAGAATGCGCACGGAATAGCATGTCTCTTAACAAACAACCCTCTTGTGCTCGCAAAAATGAATGAACGATGAATAATGATCGCTGAAATCAAAAAGTAGAAAATTGCTTCGAAAACAATGCGACGGTAAATGATGGAAATTTTCGTAAGAGGTTTAGGAAACAATTACCAAACGAAAAACCAAACGATTAATTTCGCTTTTTGTGGAAAAAATACAAAAATTTATTTATTTATTTATTTATTTTTTTTTTTTTTATGTAAAAATATTTACTACCGCAAATATTTTGCGCGTTTCGCGGTTTAAAATTTGCACCGAAACGACACAAAGACGAAAAAAAAAAAAAACGAAATCCTTTTTCATATGACTTTCCAAGAAACCGCATCAATATCATAAATTTCTTGCGATTTTTATGATGTCACAAGAACAACAACAACAACAATTGTCTGAGAAATGTAAAATGTGAAAATGTGTATGTAGGCGACGAGTCGTAAACGTGACCACGAATTTGCCAAATGGAAATTTTTCTTTTATTATTACATTTAAGAAGAGCAGATATTCAATATTCAGGTTGAGGCGGATTAGGTCAAATGTTTTGTCAAAATGTCGTAAATATTTACAACAACGTAATATTTATTAAGCTTTCTAAGGAAAATATTATTCGTGCGAATCAAGCAAGAATCTGATGTTTATTACGGGACCAATTTAGATTGCAAAGCAGGTAAACTGAACTAATAAACCGTTAGACATATATTCGATTAGTTTCGATTAGGGCATTAAATCTCATTCACTCTCACATTTGCTAAAAACGATGAGCATTTCGCAAAATGTATAAAATCTTTCAATTCGATGAACTATTTTTTCCAAATAACATTTTTTAAGATATCGAGAATTTTTTATTTTTTTTTCATTCAACATTGTGTGTAACTTCCCTTTAAGAAATATGCACGAAAATACTATATGATGCATATTCGTATTCAACTTGGCCAGAGTTGGTCCCTATGTCCGTCTTTTAATCATTTCTGATCCATTTGATAAAATATATTCCTTATCATAGCTGATCTGATTGTGGCTCAGATCAAATTAGTAGATCAAGTTAGTAAAAAAATAGAATAATTCATGCACACACAAAAGCACTTATTAATGCAAGCCAAACATAAGTTGCATTAGTAATGATCAATTTCGACTTGAGCCTTAGCATAAACAATTATTTGAATGATTATTTTTTGTCAAATCCTTTTACATTCCAGTAATCGGATCAAGACAATGGATATAACAATGGATTTGCATTCACACTGCCGCCATTAGCGATCTTTCTGTGAAGCTAACTGAATTTATAAAATGAAATCTCTTCGCTGGACTTAGCACTTTAAGCACATTAAGATTGAATCCTAAAGCAAGTCTTGACTTGTCTTGATTTTAATAAAGTCTTTACTTATTAATTAATTATTTATAAGCTCGTGAAAATGTATTATTACACACATGTTAATGAAAAGGAAAACCAATTTCTTACGAATGAAGGCATTTTGACGAAAAGGCGTTTTCTCTCAAGCCGATCTCACTCGCCATTGTAGTAGAAAGTGGTAGAGAATTGCTGTCGTTAAGTGAGAAGGCCTTATATTCTACTAGTCTACTATATAAAATTTGTCAGGGAACAGAAGTTTTGCTTAATGCGCTTGTACTTCAATTTATCATTTTCGTTAATTGCCCGAGCCATCATCATGGCCCATCAAATTATTAAATTTGTCTAAAAGCAAAAATAAAAAAAAAAACAAAAAAAAAACCATTTAAATGTTTATGCATTGCGCACGTTTTGTATGTTTATAGATCAGCATGTAATGAACGATTGAATGAATGAAGACAATAAGCGTGAAAATTTTCATTTTTTTTTCTATTTGCTTTCTATTCGTTTGTTTTTTGTCTTTTCTTAATTCCGTAACTGAAAATAATATCAGACGAAATGCAGTTAAATATCCTTGAAATAATCTTAAAGTAATATCCCACTGTGCGGCTCGTACAGTGTCACACGACATAGCTCACGACAAAATTGTTTGCATTGACACTTTCAAGGCAACGGACGGATCCCAGATATGGAAAGCGTGAAATTTTACGAAATATTCGAAATAAAATAAAATCTTAATAAGCCAATGGGCCACTGTTTTGCAATGTAAAGGCAAATATATGTACGTCGACAACTGCATAAAGACATTTACTTAGCTATACTTGTCTCTATGCCTGCAATAAAAGAGGGAATTATTATTTATTGATTGCATTCCTCCCTCTTCCCATGGAGATCATCCATCTTGCTGATCATCTCAGTACCTTTACGTATAGGTGGCGTTATGCCTGATGTCTGGGTAAATCCATCGTAGGAATTACCTTTTTTTGATATTTCTCGTCGTTTCGATTTCTTTGAAGGCCTCATGGATTAATTAATTAATAATAACTTTCAGCCTTTCAGCCCTTAATATGGAAGAGTTGGGGTTTTCTTTATTGATTGTGTTTAGGAGTTTCCTGCAATTAAAATGACGTTTCAATTATGAAAGCACATCATCACAAAATGATTTTGTGCTCTTTGTTGCCTTCTGAATTTATCAACTCACGACACAATCAGTTGAAAGCGTAAGGTCAAAGAGTACACCAAATAAATTGAATCTTGCGTATACCTGACGACGAAATTGGTTTACAGTTGACCTTCTAAACGATAATACACAGTTAGGTGCCACTGTATGTGAGCGTACAAACGGTGTTTTTATAATGTATGCCATAAATGCCTACCGCTGTGGTGTCACTAACTAAAAAAGGAAAAAAAAAAGAAAAAAAGAAATTCGACTCAAAAGTCGCTGTCTTGCTTGCTTTCCTTCAATATCTTCAAAGAGCTTCATGGTGAGCAAGTTTATGACCTGCTCTTTGATGATGTGTGTAACGCGTGTTTGTACATCTATATATATATATATATATATAGACATACTCCTATGTTATTTTCCAAATATCCAAGCAACTGAACCCAACCCCATGTTGCGCTAACCGAGCTGTTTCTCTCTTTACTCAATATTTTTCCGCACAATGTTTTCTTTTTTTCATGTTTTTTGCATTTTTTCTTTTCGTGAAATTTTTTTTTTGTTTTTTTTTTTCTTGTCTACTTAATGATGTTGGTATTGTTGTTGCTGTTGTTGTTGAGTACAATTTTTATATTTTTTCCCTTCGTTTTTTTTTTTCTTTTTTCTTTTTTTTTTTTTTGCTGTTGTTGTAGTAATGATGGTGATGGTAGTGCTGTTTGCATAGCAAAAGAGAGTTGATATTATTGTATTTTGTTGGTGTCGTACATATACCGCAATGGAAAAATGGGAAATTTTTCCTGTGGTTGTTGTTGCGGCAATGGTGGTTGCTTGATACCTGCTTGTATGACTGACTGACTGGCCTATTGTTGTGTTTGTGTATGGTTTGCCTGCACCCTTAAGCAGGGGTCGCTAAGCGTTTATGTACGTGTATATGATTGTACGAGTGCCTGTATTTACAACCAACCAAAGGTCGGTCGACCCAAAAAGCGATTCACATTTATACTTTAAATACGGCTGATGATCGTCGCAGAGAGTCAGTTCACTCAGCGACTTGAACGTGTTCAGAACGTATCAAATTAACTATATTATAACGACTGAACACACACACTCGCACATACTTACAAACACAAAACGACATAAATTACCAGAAATTTTTATTTGAAAATAATTTTGAAAATATTCTTAAGAGCAGATAAACGTAAAGGAAAAAAGCGAACGAGCGAGCGAGCGAGAGAGAGAGAGAGAGAAAAAAAAAGAAAGAAAGAAATAAAACGATTAAATAAAAATAAATAAATATTTAAAAAAATATTCGTAAAAATTAATGAAAAAACATTTCAAAAAAATTGAAAGAAAAACAAAACAATAGTGTTGTTGTGTGCATGTGTGAAAAGTTGTCTTTAACTGACAAGTGCTTAGCTTAGTGTCAAGATCAGTGCTAATTATTAACCACTATCACTATCACTATCACTATCACTGCGTACGATTGGATTATTAATAATGCATTTACCAGCCGGTACTACTATGGTGGCGACAATTACTCAAGTTATGACCACCAATACCAGCAATTCGAATCCCACCACCAATCTCAACACAAATTCAGCCAGCTCCACAGGTTCCTCGACACCTGACACTAATTCAAATATCGCCAAAATGCCGAGCTCAATGACGGATACGTATAATAGTTTTCGGGAGATGCTTCAAGAGTATCATGGCGAGTTGGTGCAAACAGGTGCCCCATCTATTCTATGTAGTGCTTTGCCATCGCATTGGCGTTCAAATAAATCATTGCCGCACGCTTTCAAAGTCATTGCCTTGGACGATGTGCCCGATGGCGCCATGGTCACCGTTAAAGCGGGCAACGATGAAAATCCATGCGGGGAGCTTCGTAGTTGTTCAGCCCCGATGAAACATCAAGTGGCGAAATTTAATGATTTGCGTTTCGTGGGTCGATCGGGTCGCGGCAAATCTTTCAACTTAACCATCACCATCTGTCATCCAAACTATCCCTATCCTCTACAAGTTGCCTCATACACCAAAGCTATTAAAGTCACCGTTGACGGTCCACGGGAACCAAGAAGTAAGCAAAGTAAGTTTTTAGTTTGTTTAAATGTTTAGTTTTTTCTATGGCGACGATATGGCCTATTAATCAGGTTTAGTCGACCAATTTTTAGTTCTCCTTCATTTATACTCTTGAGTTCGAACGACTATTGTTGACGACGTTTGACTTATGAAAACGTCTTATTCTTTCATAGGCTACGGTTATCCCCATCCAGGCGGTTTTAATCCTTTCATGCTGAATCCAGCTTGGCTGGACGCTGCCTATATGACTTACGGCTATGCGGATTACTTTCGTCATCAAGCAGCTGCAGCGGTCAGTCACCATCCTGCCTTAGCTAAAAGCTCACCACCATTACCGTCTGGTCAAACGGTGGTCCCAACGCCAGCTACGGCTGGTGCAGCTCTTGAATATCATCATCCCAGTCAAATAACACCACCGCCTACAGGTGCTACGACGATGCCTGCTGTTAATTCTTTACCATCGCCACCTGGTTCCACATACAGTATACCGCAATTTCCATTCAATCCCGTAGCCGTGGCAGCAGCCGCAGCTGCCGCTTCGGTCCATCCCGATTTGTTGCACGCTCAACAAAAACCTCACCCTCATGCTTTTTATCCTTATCATTTTGCGGCCGGCTTAAGGGCTCGCGTGCCACCTTTACATAATCCCTCCTTGCCAATCAACAATGGGCCTCCGGAACATATCAGTACAGCTCACATTAGTCCTGCTTCTTCGAGACCTTCATCTTCATCGCCACCTTTAACGAGAAGTCATATTAGGCTCAACAACTCTTTGGAAACTGGTTCCGTGCACGAGCACTCCGCTTCTGATGCGGATTCAGATGATGAGCATATCGATGTGGTAAAATCGGCTTTTGTTCCCATATTACGCCCTCAAATACCTAGCATAACTGGTTCGACGGAAGATCTAGATAAGTCAGTTGACTCGACACGCTCATCGCCCGGCCAGCAAATCAGTGTACCCCGTCCACGCTCTGAATTGAAAGCTCCTTCCTCCCTAAAAGCCATATACCATGAACGCTCGCAGTCGACCCGGTATACATCCACCGAAACCGGTGTAACTAATGCGACAAAAATCAAGAATGGCACCTGCAGTCAAAAGACTGTGTGGCGTCCGTACTGAGGTGATTTTCTGACGCAGCAAGTCGTCAATATTTTCATTCTAACACAATTTGCCAAAGAATTGGCCAAAGGACGAACGCTAAATCATTAGCGTTACATATATACACATATACACATATACACATATATATTTATATATATATATATATATGTATATATATGTATATATGTATGTATATGTATATATATGTATAGCCACTTATCCTGAAGTCGTTTTAATCGCAATGTAATTATCGTTGCATTGCATTCGTGGTAAAGAAAAATCGCTTAGTTAACAGAAGGTTGTGCAGAACCGACGGTAGCATCATTACCACCACAAAGTGAAAACAATGGCTGTCTGGCTAAAGCATGAGTGTATTTTTTTGTTTGTTGTGATATATAAAAAAAAAAAAAAAAAAAAAGAAGTAGAAGAAGAAGAAGAAGAAAAAATGGTAACTACTACATGGAAATGAAATAAGCAGTAACCACAAAGCTTGTGATATAGTATTTAAGTTGAACTTTTTAAAGTACTCCACACGATCAGCACCCTACACACACTTATCTAACGATTATGAAAATTATGAAAAGAAAAGAAAAGAAGAAGCAAATATATCGAATTCTGACGAATTTTTATGCTTGATTCATAAAATCGTACACAGAATTCGTTATCGATGCATTGAGATTTTCTGATAAATGAAATCAAAACGCGTATCGCCAGGAACAACAATTGTTTGACGCGACTTTTGGTTAAAAATTAGAAAAAAAAAAAAAAAAAACGAGAAAAAAACATTAAGCGGAGAGATTGAAAATATGATGTTTAACCTTTTTTTTTTTTCTCAAGGTTAAATGTGTGTTAATTTTGTTTCTTTAGTAAATATTTCATTTGTTTCTTATTTTTCGATAATATTAATAAAAAAAATTTATCTATTGTAAGTTAAGTTTGAAGCGAAGGAAAACAAAAAACGAAATAGTTGAAAAATTAAAAATAAATATATTTTTACAAAAAACAAAAAACTCTATACGTGAAATCTTTTCCATTGAATTTCGGCTTTACCTTCAAGTTAAGATGAATTTTGTTTTTTTTTGTTTTTTGTGGAATCTACATTTCACTTAACCACTACAAGGCAGTGCATCCTGGAGTATCAAATTCTGAAAATTAATATTTTTCGATCATTTGCTTATTTGTGCCTTAAATGTGCCTCGAGTTGTAGCTTGTCTTTGCCCCCGGAGCGGTAAGTAGTAGTAGAGACTCCTGCCCGTCTAAGCATTTCACGTTGACTTATATGAAAAGAAAATTTTTATATTTCATCTTATGGCTTAATTTAAGCGCTTTTTTTAAATTTCATTTTAATTTTTTGCGTTTTTAACTCCTATTATAATGTTTCTGTTAGTTAGGGTTACGCTTCGAATGAATTATCAAAGCTACGAATTTTTTTCAATGAGAAATCTTTTGAAAGGTTTTGGAGAAAACTTTTTAATGATTCGATCTTTCCATCTGTAAGACAGACATACATTGAATATGAGAATTGAAGACTTGATCGAATTATTTATTGTTGCTTTATTAACACCGTTAACATATTAAAGCCTTTTCCAAATTTCCAAACCAACGTAAGCTGAATATTCCTATGGACAGATTACCATTTTCGTGGAGAATAAGCAAAAAAAAAAAAAAAAATATTAAGCTTTTCATTTATTATCGCTTGTTTTTTGTCTATGATCAGTCACTCAGAGGTTGCCGCCTATACGTGCTCGCACGATGGTGCTTACGAAGAATTATAGGTAGAGATGGATGGAAAGAGGGAGTAGTGCCTGTGGACGTTTAACTTAAATTTGGAAATATTGCTGCTGGGAAATTGTTCCAGGGTAAGGCAGTGTGATTAGAGAACGATCGGTCGATGTGCAGACAATTCCAGTACGAGTGGATGGAAACGCAGAGAGAGTCTTATGGTCACGATAGCGGACATAGTTAGTGGACATAGGTGTAAAAAACACTTGGAACTTCTCTCTCTCTCTCTCAATTCCCCGTGATGGTAGACTGCAATTCTATTCATAACACTCCGAACTTTCTAAGCGAACGCTGATCGGTACTCTTAATAAAGATGAGATTTTAAAGTGTCTCAGCGCCAGCATGCCTTCGTATTCGTTTATTGAAAGTGCAATTATTGTAAACTTTGGATCAGAGGATGAATATGCTCAGTTGCATTTCGAAAATTCAATTTAATAATGGGCGTGTATTGCCAACAAATGATTGCTCTGCTTGTTCGAAAGCCTCAACAAATTTTTGTCTGCACGATGTCGGATAAGGATTTGAAATTTTCGACACAAACTTATTGTGCATCATGTCGATGAAAAACCTTGCGAAATGTTGAATGCACTTTGTTTAGGTGTGCTATCGAAACCAAAGATGCTTAGAAAATGTGAGAAAACTTCGAAATATCATTAAAAAGTTAAAGGCGACGAACGATTATAAAGTAGAGATTAACGTCTTAAAAGTATACCGGATGATACACACCGTTGTTTATATGTGGTCTTTAAATTCGCTAATATCGCGCCTAAAGCAAAATAAATCAGTCTGTCCTTCTCCAATTAGTGATAATTAGGACAACGGTTTTGCTATTTAAGACTAAGTCATACCATCGCGTTGTTGTTGCAACTGCGCCTCTCTTCGAATTAAACAAATCCCGCCCATTTTGTATTAAGCCGTAATGTTAAGCTATAACATGCATTGCATAGACGATTTTAAGGGATATCTAGATAGTCACCCTGTGTTTACATACAAACCATAGGGTAATTTTTCGAAATTTACATCAAAACAAAAAAATGAAAGGATTTATTAATAATATGCGGAAAGTTTTATTTATTTTTTTTTTGTATGAAACAAACGGGAGCATGACAGCTCTCGTAAATTTATTATTTCTTGGTTTGCCCTCAGTAGAGTTAATCAAAAGTTTTCTGAAAATCTGATTTCAAAATTAGTGAGCAGGCATCGTTAGATGATATGAAATAAAATAGAAAAGTCAGAGACAAACTTAAATTCATTGTTAAGTCAGTAGATTCCGTCAGATTTATAGAAAATTTCCTTGGGCCGGCGATAATGGTTTTCACATTTAAAAGTAAAGTCGATTGCAAGCTGAATATGTTTTAGTCGACAGCACTTTTATCGATATCTGTAGACATTCTTCTCTTCGTAAGAGTGAGTCCATACCCGACAGCTAACGAGTTTGCTCGATCTCAAGAATTATTAATCATCTCTGTGCCGCAAAGGGCTGAGTAAAATTTCAAGGCAAAATGAAAAGATCCGGTCGATGTATGACAAGCTTAGAGAACATAGTCTCGGGAAATATATGTTTAGTTTCGAACCTGAAACGGCTCTTCATTTACACTCTTATCGCCTCGCCTTTTTTACTTGCTCACTTTACTTACTAAAGTACTCCAATGACTATGTTTTCGAATTTTCTTTGAAGGCATTTATGAAGGAATTTTTGCCAAGAGTTCATACTTCTTACGGTACATTAAATTATCGGCCATATTGGAAAATATGAATTTTGATGCGGACATTTTTAATAAAAATAAAGTGGCAATGCTATGTGAATGGAGCACTTTGTGACGTTTACCCTTTGCACCTGCCTTGATGGCTTACCAGACGTAGCCCTTAGGCTTATGGGGTAATTTATGAGTGGTTGGCGGCATCCTCCCTCCTCCTTGCAAGACAATCGTGCAATCGTTCCAAGACTGGAATAGCAGATATGAAGACTTCAGTGCGGTTGAAACTCTCCCTCTCTCTGGACAGGACAAGATGCCTGCCAGCACCCATTGTTGTTTAACCACAACAAATACTCTTTGAAATGCCGCGCCCGACAGTCGGTCCTCACGCACTGATTCATTCGAACTATTCGCCATGCTATTCCTGCTGTTTGCCATCCCCAGAGACGTTCTCCTCATGATATGTGCTTTACAAGTGAGTGGGAAACTTGACACCAATGCATTCAATAGTTTTAGCTTATAATGCCGTAGTGTTATCGGCATTACGCGTGTCACTATTACGCATACTCTTGCATTCGGCTTATCAATGTTTTCTGGTTTGCCATTCACTTACTTATTCCCTATAGTCTTTAAGGTCTAAGGAACAGATATTAACATGACATAGTCAGACACCAGATGACACGATTAATAACTCACAGACCTGCTTGTGGAACGTATGTGCTTCGAGACTTTCACTTCGCCGATCACTTAAATGGTTTTGGCAGAACATTACACACACATTTTGAGTAAGTTTTTGCTGTGCTTTCTTTGAAGCTTCACCTTCTCGCCTATAGTATGCCGCATGCATTCGTTAGCATAATTTGAGCTTCATTTGCTAAGTGATTAAAAAGGAAATATATTTACATTTTATATAATATTTACGTCTAATAGTAAATGCGCACAATCACACATTTCGGTAGTGGAGTTGAAAATTGTATATATGCTGCTGCTGCTGCTGCTGCCACTTGTGTTAAGAATATGTTAAGTGCGCGCACTTATGGGCAACGTCTCGATCTCCCTTCCGCTACGCCAATTCATCGGGCATCAATTTCTGAATCGAATAAAACTCGCCTCTTGGTCTTATGTCTAACACGTTATGCATATATTTTTGTGTTTTTATTTCATAGGCCGCTTCCTATTTAATGACCTATTTTGAGAAAGTTGTTATGTAAAAAAAAAAAAAAAAAAATATGCACTTTTTAAAAGCTCTCGACAAATAGTACTTTGGTGCACTAAATGAATGCGGAAAATTTGGAAGTGATGGAACGAGTTTTTGAATCTCCCCGCAAAAGTATGCCTTCACACGGAAATTGTTGCAGTTAATAATTTTTACCAGTTTACCGCGAAAATAAATAAAGAATTGCATTAGACGAATCAGTGTAGGGTGTTTAGTATTTTGGCCTTGTCCGACTAAAAGATGTTAAGTTTTTTAATTTAATTACCGCCAACAAAATATATAGCGTTTCTGAAATACTTTACATTACCTGTACGTGGGTATCTATCTATTGCTCTTTGCCAACATCATCATATTCTTTGCAAACTTAGTTCAATAAGTTTGTCAAATGTTTGTAATATTTATAGAGGTACCCCATGATTCGCTGCATCAGCTATGGAAGCAACTCCTTACTAGCGTTCTCTAGGAGAAAAAGCACTTATTCCAAGAGATTAGTGAAAAAAATGTTATTTAAGCTTTTGTCCATCGTGAGCCACTATGTGTACCGTCCGTCTGATAAAATGTTATTTCCATGGCGAAAGGATGTCTAGTGTATTGAGGGCGGCCATAAAAGAGAGCATATTTTTGAAGTACTGTCAGCGAGAGCTTCAACTATTATAAGTCGTCGATTGAAACTGATGGTAGAAGTAGAAGGAGTGACACTTGATGAATAAGCCGATGAGAGTAACATGTTTCGCTTCTTTTCTATGTGCGCTAACATCATCGCGCTGAAACGTCATCAACGACTTTTGGCATATTGCCCCCGTTGTTTTGGTTCAGTTGCATTCGTTGTTCGTATTGTTGTTGCCGTACTCTATAAACTAAATGTTAATGTAAATAAAGGAATAAATTTAGTTAGATTTAGTCTGTCCGGCTATCTTTTCGTCCAAGTCACGAGTAATCAAAAACTGTCGAAGCTTTCATCTCGCTGTCCTTGCACCTGTTCAGTTCTGCGTACAAATATTAAAGACTCTGATCACTAATTTTTTCTCCTAATATATAGAAAGAGTCCAGATCTTCCAGATTGTAAATTTTGTTTTTCGAGTTGCTCGTCCAATAACTTATAGACGAGATTGTTATCTCTACTCTTTATGCCGCTATACGTTTACATTAAATAAACTGCCGATAAACTTCAGGTATGTTATACAAATGGTTTGCATTGGATGGAAAATTCTGTCATGAAATTTTGTGCTACAGTCATGCTTTCGAATGTTTAACTTATATGTCTGTCATGTTATGCTAACGATAATTCCATAGGTTAGACCTGAAAAGTGTTAAATTTCCAAAACTTTTAAAGTTTTTCAATACGTTGATATACGTCTATGTATGTATTTAGATATAAAAAAAATTATAGGGTTATATACGGCTTAAGGTGAATCTGTGATAACTACTCTCTATATGGAAACATATTTTCTGCCTATCAAATCCGTAATTGAAAGCAGGATCAGTTTGAATTTATTTTAAGAAATTACGTACAAAACTTCAGTCTTTCGCTTTGAAGCCAGATAGAGAGATGGACGGGCATGATCAAATCGAATCGGACTATATAAAAATGTCTCTTATTTTCAGGTATTACAGGCCACAAAATGCGCCTGCACAATGTGCCTGCTTGTAGTAATGCGAGTCGATCAATTGGGTCTATTTAGTATTGCGCCCAAAAAGTAAAACCAATTAAATATTTTTCTCTTTTCTCTTTGTTACTATTATTAATTTAAGCAGGGAAATAAATCGTGAGACTAAAGTTTTAAAGCACTACTATCTTGGGCGAGTGAGACGACCATTGAGTTATTAGTCGAGATGCTTTGCCTACTCGGTCACTTAGATGGATTTTTTCTTTTTTAAATCCATTTCGTCGCCTTCAAAGTAATCCTCAAACTCAAATAGCACTTCGTGTTAAAAGTTTGACCCGGCGGCAAGAATTAGTAGCGCACAACACCACGATAATCGTAGAAAACCTTGTCTCCTGCTGTATGCCTTTGCACGCTCGCTTGGTCAGTTGTGGCCGGATCGTATGCGATGAAGATATAAAGGTTTCTACACTACATGCAATAACGCGTTTCATGTCCGATTGATAGTTCTTTGCTCAACACAATCACACACATTTGTAAAAAGCGGGAAAAATACTTTTTGTGTCGTACAAAACCAAGCGCATTTGAAACACTGATGACATTATTGATGTGAAATTTGACCCAGATGTCGGTCACAGAGCTACGAATTTAGTAACAATATATATATATATATAAATATCACACGTATATGTCGGGTTTGAAGATGTTTGAGATTCGGCAGTCGAATCCAAGTAAAACATTATCTCTTATGTTTCATGGCCACCACTGATATGATATTGTGACCAAAAACTAAGACCAATAAACCAATTAAATTACGCGAGTTTATATGTATGTGTATGTACATATGTTTAGACGCACGCCCACACACACTTTGAATGATAAACGCTAAGCATACAACATATGACATCCGAATTAAATTGTTCTTGTAAATGGTTAATAATTTTTTCTTCATTTTTTTCAATTTTCTCTCCAACAGACAGACTTAAGATGATATTAACGACACTTAATTTTTGGAATGCTAACTAAACGCCCGTGATTGCAAGTGAAATGATTTCATGAAATCAGTGAAGTTACTCTCCGTGTAAGCACGCTATAGTCTTTACAGTTCAACTATGGACTCTGCTGCTGCCATATGAAAATATTTAAGGATCTCTGATTCAAATTAAAAAAACAAAAAAAACAAAAAGGAAACAATTCGATCCACTTTCCATACACTTTGATGGTTATATTCCTTTACCACATTTTGTGCAGATATCTTACCGCAACCATGAAAGGTCATGTTAGCCTACAAAAGCAATGAAAAAAAAAAATTAAGGTTGAAAAAAATTTCGGTTACACAAAGACCACAGCAACCAATTGAAAACAATTAATAGATATAATTAGCAATATTATAGACAGAAGAAGAAAAAAAAAAGAAAAAAGTTGAAAAAAAAAGTCCATCCATCCATTTCGAAATGCATTGTAATACATAATGTGACAAAAGTCATTTACTTAACACACATGTTAGACACCTACCGAGAGTGGAGATAGAGGACATAAATCGCAATTATACACGAATAGTTTTACGGTGGAAGAGTGAAAGAGATTATTAAAAAGAGAAAACAAAATTTAGTAAAAACCATAAAAACAAATCACAGCAGCAACAATTAGTTAAACAATGCCCGCATTAATTAGTATAACGACCTCAATTAACAACAATGATGATAATGATGATGATAATGATGATGATGATGATGATGATGATGATGATGATGACTATGTTTATGTGCAATGAGTAGGAGAGGAGACTAAAGATTATGTGACAAAATGCAGCAAAAAAAAAAAAACACAAAAAAGTAAACTATGAAGCATAAGACATAAAATAATGAGCGATTCTTGACCATTTTGTGTCAAGAACTCATGCATTTGTTCAGGGTATGCTAAGCGATGCCCTTAAAATATTACCGCATGACCCTGACTTTTTTTAATCGATTGTTAGACACTTGCTAACGATCGTACGGACTGACATTATGAAAAACTAATAGATAATAAATTGTGGTTAGATATAAAAACTAAAGCGATATAGCGATTGGGTAAAAAGATTTTCAGAAAAATTTATTTAAAAAACTTTACTACGTTTTTATAATAAAAGCAATATTTTTGTCATTTTACTGTTTGAACCATTGATGTCATTATTTATAGTTAGTTGTTTTGACTGATGCTCTTGTTGTCTATTTTATGTTATTTTAACGGAAGAGTTTATGACCCTTTAACGATTTTTATACGCTTTTTGAATATATATATATGTATATGTATGTATGTATGTATGTATATATATTGTTGTTGTTGTTTCCTTTTTGCCCTTTTTCTCGCGTTTTATTTCGTTGTTAGAACTTTAGAGTAGGAACTTGAAAAACCAAGTACCGTTAAATCGTTTGATGGTAGGCTTAAATCAGTGAGAGATTAATGCACTCTAACTATGTTATTATCACTACATACATAGCATATATAACGTACGACAATTCGTATGTCCGTATATATGGATACAATATATCGGCCATCAGCTATTTGGCCACGAGACTGAGGTCAACAGAAGATAGCATTCTGCACGTATGCATACCTATATATATATATATATATATATATATATATATATATATATATATATATATCTACGTATGTGTGTATAGCTCTTTGATTTTGTGATACGTTGATTGTATAAAAATGTTCCACAGATTTTTTTTTTTATTTTTATTCTTTTTTTTATTTTTTTCCTCCACTCGCGTAATCGCATAAGTTCTCTTGATCAGCCCGTCTGTAACATCTAAAGATTTCATTGCGCGTTGAGTTCTTTCTTTTAAATTGTTTCTAATTTAACCTGACATCGATCTCATGGCGGATCGTCGATTTACAATTGCATGGCAATCGAAATAAGGGTCAACTGCTCTTTAAACAATTTTCAAAAAGATAGACACGCCAGGTATCGAATATATGCCAATAACTGAGCGCCATTGCTATACCTCCGAATTTCTTTATTTGTCTGGCTATATATGGATTGGATTTCATGTTTCTTTTCTCAATAAATTGTATATGAAATCATAAATGTTTTCACGATGTTTCCATGATGGGTTGGTTGGTTGGTTGGCTGTTTCTGAATGTTACAATAGAAGATTCGTCCTAAACCCACTGTAAGGTCTTTTATGATCTTATCTTACTTTTTAAGCGTAACGTGTTTGCAAAAATTATTGCCTTTCATGTTCTCGTGTTTTGTTGCCGAGACTTTCGTTAGTTAGTTGCTGCTTCTGTTATTGTTATTGTTGTTGTTGTTGTTGTTGTCGTTACTGTTGTTTTGCGTCCATTATATACACTGACAACACTTGAAGGATTTTCCGTTTTAACCAAATCCTAAACTGTTTTTATTTTCGTTTTTTCATCATCGAAAACAATCCCAAAGGAATTTTTTCTTTTTTTTCTATTTTTTGTTTCGGTGCAAGTGATATTTTCCCAATACATTGCTTATCTCTCCCTACATAATCTCTTCTCTTCTCTCATCCTTTCGCTCTCCTAAATGTCTATTTGTTCTTTATATATAGATGAACATATGCAGATACATATGTAAACAGTCACAGCCGTGATGTTATTGATGATTGTTTTTGCTGTTGTTACGCTTAAACACAACAAAAAGAGAGAAAAAAAATACAAAAAAAAAAAAAAAAATAAACAAAAATAAAAGAAGTGTGGCACAGTGAGTTTATTTTACGTTTCCAGTTCCACTTGAAAAGTTTACGAGTGCAAACGTAAATTGTCAGTATTTTTCGCTATTTATATGCACAAACATACACAAACACACATACACACATACACATACATACATACATACATACATTTATATTAACCCTGTTCAACTTTATCATTTACAAGTGAGTTTGATTTTGTCGATTGGCTCGTTAAGTTTAGTATCAACAATTTTCAATTTTTCCTCTGTGTCTTTATTTTAATCCGTTCATTCTTTTTTTCTCTTTTCCTGTGTCCATTAGTTTTACTCTTGTTGCTAATAATGATTGAAATTTAAAGATTTAAATGCAATCGAAAAGTTTAATATTCTCTTATAAACGATAATAATTAAGAAGGGGTCACTACGTACATGAAATCTCTGCTATGACTGATCGACTGACTGACTAATTGAAACAACTTTAAAATATTTAAGAACACTTAAGAATACTTAAGAATATTTACTACTTCGCCTGAATATATTTCTATTGGCTCAGACTTCCTGAAAGTGTGCCAACTAAGGGGAAAAGTGTAATGCCATCGAAAGTATCAGGGGGACGAGTAACGGTGCGTTTCATGTTAGCCATATTCTAGGCATTAATCATAGACGCTATGGTGACAGCAAAGCAAACCTAAACCTAACAAGTTTTTTTATTTTTCTTACCGGATCATCTTACAATTTATAAATTCATTTATTTTTATTCCCCAAAATTATTTTAATGAATTCTCCAACTTTGTGCAGTTCCTTTGCATTCAGTTTAACATAGTGCCCGCACTGCTATGCTCTTTCTATCTCTGCTTGTTTCTCGCATCTTGCTGTACTACTTGCTTATTATGTTTTTAGTTAGAGTGTAAACCCCTTCTGGTACAAGGGTTCAATACAAGGATATTGAGTTTGGGTAGATGTAGGCGATACCTAGAAGGGCCCACCCTCGATTACAAGTACTTTTGAAAATGTTTTAAGCTTGTCTGTCCGTCTTTCCTTCTTGTATTGTTCAACCTACAAGCCGCAATCTTTGACGTATTTTGATGAAATTTGTTACGCTGACATGTTCTGATCCAAGGATCGCCAAGGGCGCTGTTGAAAATGGTCCGGATTGGAGCACTTTTTCAACTTTTTCGCTTCACTTCATATAAAGCCTTAGCTTGAGAAATCATTGTATAAATAAAACTATAGGCTAGAGTGGCTCATGATTCGCTTCTCTCTTTTTTTTTATTTAATTTTATTTTCTTGATCGTATTTCAAGCACGAGTGCAAATTATTTCCACACCTTTCAAATTATTTTGTACCCTATGAAGTTTTTTACATTTTTTTTTGTAATGCAATTTAAATATTATTTAATAACAAACTTACGTTCTTTGAATTTATTATGATAATGAAGTGCGTTTTTTTTATGGGTTTATGGCTGTGTGCAATGGGTTCTGTGATTGTAGCTGTTTTGGTCTGAAAAGTTTGCTAGCAAAACCCTTACCATAATTAATTTACTTTATCAAGAATATCCATAAAAGAGTTAATTGGTAAAAATATCTAAAGCGAACAGGGTTGCAATTTTCGTTTTCGAAGCCTTGCTATATATAAAAAAAAAAAAAATAATAAAAAAAAAAAGGCGAAACCCGATAGCATAAAGCAATCTTGAAGCGATTCTCTTAATACAAATCTCGCTTTGCAATACTTTTGCGATACTTCAGCTGTCAGCGTATTATGCTGCGATGCCTTAGGTGTAGAATTAAGGTGGAGGAGAAAAAAAATTGTCCCGATCGGCCGATCTCCAAGTAAGAAATAAATAGAAACAACAAGAAGCTCATTGTCCCGAGGATAAGACGTTACTAGAGTCCAAAAGCTTTCGGAGCTACCACAGACATGGGCGATTTTGTTATATCTGCGAGGATAATAATAATTTCTTCTTTCTGACGTTTGTCTTCGTAAAACTAACAATTTTGTAATTGCATAACGTTGAAAGATCAGTATGAGTTCTGGCTAATAACAACCTTCAAAAGATATGATGCGTACGTCAAATCGGAGATTTATTGAGTAAAGTAATATAAATGATGTTTCAGATGCAAAATGCTTAGCGTTCTTTGGATCAAGCGAATGCCTGTTAATTGAAACGAAGCTAAGTTTCTTCACAAGTTCTTGTCCCATACTCGTTTCATTACTCTTGAGACACATTTGCCTACCTTTGCCGAATACCTTTTTTAATTTTTATGAAAATTAAACGTTAAGTTCCTTAACACTTGCAACGCAGCCTAAGAGTTTCTCAACAATTATCTGGTTTGTGGACCTCGTCGCCATTCATAGAGTTTTGACAATCTTCGCAAATACTTGACGGTACTCTACTCTGGTTGGACGGATGACTTCGATGCCAAATCGGAAATTTCTTGTCCTCGTATAGTGACGCAAGAAGAGGGGGGAAAAATCGCATGCGTTTGGAGGGTACCTTCGACAACTATTATCTCAATTGAATGTCTGGCTATTACGGTTCTTTCTTAATTTTCCCTCGTAATCAACAAAAAAAAAAACAAGGACGTAATGAAAGACACACTGAAGGTTTCCTTATTCCCTTTCGCTTATTGCGAGGTATTGAGGTAAGCCAGATAGCCACTTTTATCCATTACATTGTTGTTACATTATATGTATAAAATTTCTCAGCGTAAGTTTTCATTGATTTACTAACTTAAATACATAATAGAAATGTTAGTCTGTTTGTTCTCGTTGCTAAAGCCCTGACAAGCGTTATAAAAAAAAACGACGACAACAACAACAACAACAATAATATTAATTGAATTGAAAATTAAATGCTTACAGCAGAGATTTAATGCGACGCGAAACACCCGACTAAGACGGATTATTGGTTGAAATGAAAAATAAAAAAATAAAAAAATAAAAAAAAACAGAATAGGAATCCATGTTATTGATGTAGCTAAAGAAGTAGGTATTAAATGCATACTTGTTCGTACATAACTATGTGACCACATTTTGCGACCGCACAATAAAACCATGGTAAAGAAATTGACAAATCGAATTAACCGAAGACAAGGCAGACAGACAGACAAGCAAAAAGAAAAAAGACTGACAATCGGACAAATCGCTTTACAATGAAACTATTATCGGTATCTATCTCTTCATTCGACTCAAAAAGAAAAGCAAAACAAAAAAAAAGAAAAAAAAAAAAAGAAGGTATAGCTGGTTAACTTTAGTCCTCTGCTCGCATGTTTAAAAAGATTTATGCAAAAAGATCGAAATTTGCTAATCACAAATGTGACGCGTAGACGCGTTTATGTTAGTACGAATGTTTTTGTGTTTGCGCGTTAAATTAATCGTAGCATGAACAATTAATTTTGTTTGCGTGACTCTAAAGATCAATTAAATCAAATATTTTCATCTTGTATTAAATTCTCTGAAGGGCCTCGTGGACAACTTAAATGATTTGAAATTTACACAAAGCTCGGTTATATAATAAACTAAAGGTAAGCGTTAACGACAACGACAACAACAGTACTAAAAGTAATACTAATACTAATACTAATACTAATGCAAATGAAAGTCCATATAACAAAAGATTGTTTTTAGTGTAAATTTACAATGCATGCAATTTGTTTAGAAGCTTCACATGGCGTATGAGTGTTAGAAAAACCGCGACCACAATGAATGCATGCATGCATGTATACGTAGACATGCAATCGGAACAATGTATTGCAATAATATGCAATGCAATGCAATGCAATGCAATGCAATGCAATCCAATCCAATCTAATGCAATACAAATGCAAGTGCAATCGAAATGTTTTTGCTGCGCGTATATGGAAACGCGAAATTTGGTTGCTTTAAATTTTGTTGTTATTGTTATTATTGTTGTTGCTTGGCTTTATAAAATGATTTGATGCACGCTGCATATATTTAAATATCAGGCAAGCAAGCAAGCAAGCATGCATGCACATGC
>KK502451.1:708492-731558 GCA_000688735.1 Glossina austeni
CTTAATTTTAATTTAACTAAAATTCATTGCCGTTAAAACAGAAATTTAAAAAAAAAAAAAAGCTGCACGAATAGAAAATTCTAAGCTTCAATTTAAATCAATGAAATCTTATGTTATTTTAAATCGACGATTAAATAGGACACAATCGGTGCTATGTTATATTAGAGACAGATCGTCAAAGTACTATCTTCAAGTTATACGTTACATTTTATCGAAAGTATAGAAATAATTCCTATTCGTTTTTTTTTTAAGATCGAGTTAAGATCCAGTAGAAGGAAACTTCTGGATACAAAGATCTTAGCAAGTAACAAATTCAAGTTAAGTCATATGTTATTAGTAATCGACTTTGTCGTTGCACTACTGAAGACAAAATAAATTCGCTCCTGGCGACGGGAATTCCTCGTGCTTCGTGAGGAAGCTTCCGGGTGTATTGGAAATCATTTGCTTGAGGATTTTTTTTTTTTTTTTTACTAAAAAATCAATCACTGTGGTGGTCCAAGCTTTTTAATACAGGTATGCGATGGGTCGACATTTCTCATTGGACTTTGAGAAAGTCGAATGACAGTCCCGAATGCGACGCAATGCCGGATACCTAAAAGCATTGGAGTTTGAATTAAGGGCAGAAGTGGGTGTCAAGGTGTCTACTTATATGTCTCCTGTGCAAGGAATGGCTGGACGTATTTTTCAATGCTTACAGGCTGGCAGGTTGGCGTGGGAATGAGGTATAGCTTTTCGGGTAATATGGAATCTGCTGAGCTGTGTGTGTTGTTACTCTGAACGGGGAATCACGCGGGGCACTGCACAACGGAAACCGTTAAATAGGTCTTGCTCTGTGTGCAGGCGTGTGTTCTGTAGCCTTGGTATACAATCTTTTTAAGTGATACAGGGTTACCGCACACGCTGGGGAGCTTGCATGTAAACTTATAAATATAAAGATTTCGTTTAAAAAAATTAAGCCATAATGAGTATAACGGGTGTAGACGTGTAATTCCGTAGGTATCTATGTGAGGAATGGGTTTTGCTCACTATATCGACTTTAAAACTTCGTTTAATTAAATCGGTTGCCATCCACTATACCGTCAGTGTAGTTACGTTTAATAGGTGATTTGATCTCCCATAGCTAATATATAGCATTTAGCAGTGGAGCTGAGCCTAAGTACAGACAGCTTTTCTATTTTATAGTAAGCGGAAGCTCTCCAAAGAAAAAATCATTTTAAATTTATGCATTTAATTGCTATTGATCTCTGTCCAGTTTATACTTCTCGTACAACTTTCCTTCTCTTCGTATTTTCCCAATAATCGGATCACTAGTCTAATAACTCTTTCAAATCAATTTTAACTGATTTACTGAGTGAATAAGCATTTATTCAATTTATAAAAGTTATTACGTGAACTCTTCCACAAAATGGTAAATATTATGCGACATAATCCGGATGCTGACAATAGCAACGCCAATAGTCCGAAGTCGGTTTGATTTTATTTTTTATATAAAAACTATCGCAAATTGTACGAAAAGGCAGGAAACTTAACAAACTCAGGGTCGTCTGCATATTATGTAACAACATATTCTTGATCAGTTCGATTAAAATTTGATTTAATGATGTCCTTCGATTTCCTTAAAACCGAACTTAAGGCCAAATTTTCCATTTTATATGCGACATTTCAGAACAACAATTTATATGGGAAGCGGTTGAAAACCATTTTCAATAGTGTTCGTCTTTTGAATCAAAACACATTGGTGTAGGAAATTTCATCAAAAAATTCGAAACTCAGAAATTGTGACCTGCAAGTTGAACACAAGAAAAAAAAAGACAAACAGACGGACATACGGACAGACAGGCTTAAATCAATTTAAAAAGGGATTCTGAATCGATCGGTGTAACAAAAGCTATGTCTACCTCAAGTCCTCCTAGATGTTGCATATGTAGATCATAATAAGGAAAGAATTTATGCGCAAATTTAGCACAAAACAGAAATTATTGCCACTTATTCGGAACGATGATGTTTATATATATTTAATAAATACTGTATGCAGTCGGACTGTTTATGGATTTTCTTAATTTCTTAAGCGTACCCTGTATATGTTGTGACTTTTCAATCTTCTCATTGCAATGAATTCATTGACATAAGACTGACGTGAATACTAAGTCTATCTAGATATTGTGAAGAGAAGCCTTGAATTTCATTTAAAACGATCTAAAACGAATATCGATATTTAAGATTAATATCAACAATCCGTATATATATGATTCCAAGAGGTCTAAAATATTCGCTTGATGTGTTGAGTTTTGCTGATTTACTCTAAAATAACTTTCACTGTCACTTTTGTCACTTTTTTAATATATAGTAAATAACTGAACACTTATGGGGCCAGAATTCCTACAATCACTACATTCTTGCGTTAGCCGTCTCGCAAAAAACACACTTAGAAAACAGTTAGATGCCATAGCGCCTTATCTTAAATATCTTTCGATAATTTGAAGGTCTTTGGCGAATTGTAGAGTCGCTTCAACACTAACGTAAAAGGATGATTTCAAACGCTTACTAAAGCTATTAAAATATCGATTTATTCTAATGCTATCAATATCGTGAACACTCTTTAATACAAATACAAATAATTTCTCATTATTACTATTTCCTGAAGGTCATCTGTATTAAGGTGTTTATCGGTGAATTTAGCATCTGTCGGTTGATTCGTTTTTCAAGGGTATATTTTACAGGAAGTCGAACAGCTTACGATCGCCACGTAAGACTGTTAAGTTTTGGGCAATAACTGACAGATTAGGAGTGCAACGAAATGGCCAGAGGTTTCTGAGTCGCTTCTTGCATGCTATTAGCGCTTATCACTTCTGTACTACATTTAGGTTATTTGGAAAGGATTTTTTATAAAGATAAACAAGGAGAAGCAGACACTAGATCAAAAAAAAAAAAAAAAAAAAAAAAAAAAAAAAAATATTTTCGCGATTTGAGAAAACGCTGCAAAAGAGAGGAACATTTCGTGCTTGGTTCGGATTAATGGGAAATATCATTTATTTTCGCTAGTGCATAGATAGGGATATAATGCATTATTCATAACTTTCTCGGAAAAATTTAAAAAAAAAAAAATTTATTTATTGATTTTTTTTTTTCGTTTTTTTGCACTTTGAACGGTAGGTGTTGAGGATTCGTTACAAGTACTTGCTTTCAGTGCTTTTCTTTTTTTTTGTTCTTGTCTTCTGTGCCAATTCGTTAAATCGTTCATCGAGTAGTTGTTACCCAAGTCAATGTTTGACAAACCAATTAGCAATTAAAATGAATTGACTAACAATGCCAACGAACGGTAGTAGTTAACTGATTGAATGAATGAATGAATGAATGAGGAGAACATTTATATATATTTATATATCTACATATATATATATATATATATATATATATAGGTGAGTGCGTGCGTATATGCTCGAGCTTGTATGCATGCATGGAATCTACAAAATGTAGTTAAAACTGATAAAAGGTAAAAAATTTTCCAAATATTACTTTATAACGGAACGGAAACACGGAGACAACCCATACTACTACTACTATTCACAATTTGGAATGCTGGCAGAATACTAGCAACCATGTTAATAAACCAAATTGACAAAAGTCAAGAGTTGAGTTCATTAGGAATAAAAACTTTAGCAGTTGATATGGTAAAGGATCTAAAAATTCAACAGAGTTATTAAACGTTGATACTACGATTACACGATGAACAAGCGATGAATCTACAAATGCCTGTAAACGTACTTGTGTATACTTACATGCATACATACATACATATATACATACATACATACATATATGCATACATACATATATGGATGCATATACATATATACATACATACATACATACATACATACACAGGCACAGACATATATGTCTTCATGTGTATAGAGAGATGCAAGTATTTTCGTTCATCACTTCATTGTAGATATGACGAAATGATGCTGACGATTATTTAGTCACTGGAAAACAATGAACATTAAGAGATGATAAAATGATTTTTCAGCTCTGATGATAAGATGATAATGATAACGACGACGACGACGACGATGACGACAACGACAACGATGATGATGATAATTATGATAGATGTTGATAACATTTTCTGGTTGGTTCGTTAACTGGCTGGTATCGGTTGAGAGAAGACTTAAATTAAAGTCAATACACGACAAGTTTTCACTACGAAAAGGAGAGAGCAAAGGAAAACTAACTTTCATTTGTGCATTCATAGAAAAATGAATGACTGATTTTGGTTGTGGTGCAGGAATGTTTTAGTATAAATATTTTTAATTTATCGTATCAACAATAAAATTAAACGAATCGTAAAAAATTTTGCAAATAAAATCATTTAGATAAACGAGAAATCATTGAATTAAAGGAATTAAAATCAGGGACATACACATACATAAATACATATATATATATATATGTAAGTTTTCCTTCAACTCTCAACTAATTTTTCATATTAATGCCATTGATGTCAGAGTGTGTTTTAGTATAAGCTTCGAGTTAAAAGTTACGATCAACATAGCGTTCGGAATCATTGAAAATTTAAACCTTATCTTGTTGTTCGAACTCACTGAGTTGCTGAGTGCTATGGCCTTGAAGGGTTTCAGCTAAGTATAAAAACTCGTCATATATTTTCCTTTCCTTTCTTTTTCTCTATGTTCCTTTTGTACAATTTTTGTTTTAATAATTACTTTTTAAAAATCCTATTATTATATTTATTATTCTTTTATTATTATTATTATTATTATTATTATTTAATAATTGAAGTAGTTTTTTTTTTACTTCAATCATTTATTTACCTTTTTTTTCAACTTTTCGCAAAATAAAGCCCGTTTTTATTAATCAAAAAAGAGAAAAAAAAAAAAAACACACAAAATAATGGGAAAGGGAAGAGGGGGAAGGGAATAAGAAGAAAAAAAAGTGACATTCTCAATGTCAATTGATTCACTTGCATTTGTGTGAAGAATTGAAACCTTTTCATTCAATCAGTCATTTAAACTCACATAGACGTTGCGCTTACATTCATAAATCCTTTCGACCGCATTCAATTTGATTATATTGATTAAGTGATTAAAAAGTTGTCAATACAAGCTTTTTATTATTATTATTATTATTACTGTTGTTGTTGTTATTGTTATTATTATTATTGTTGTTATTGTTGTTGTTGTTGATGATGTTTATGGCATTCTTTTCGTTATTGAACTTTCAACCGTTGTTACCTTTATTCCAAAGTTGCTTTCATTTGTTGTTGCTGCTGCTGCTGCTGCTGCTGCTGCTGCTACTGTTGTTATTATTATCATTATTATTATTGTTGTATAAATTGTCATTTTTAATCCTTTTTGTTAACCGCAATAACCGCATACTCAATGCGGTTTTCCTACAATTTTTTTCTTTTTTTTATAGTCATCATTATCATCATCATCATCATCATCATCATCATCATTATCATCGCCATCGTGACAATATTTACATTTTGTAATACCGTTTACAACAAGTTGTCGTTTTACGCTTACTAACAATTAACTAACAATTGAGACGCGCCTCTTTTTATATAACTTTAACGTATGTAGTGGATATCTTCTCTAAGCTCTAAGTCTTATATGACTTTCTTCTTGGTCTTGTTGTCTCGTTAACAACCACCAATTACAGATGCAATTATGCCGACTTTCTAATTCCGTTTCCTATATTTAATGATTTATGATATAATACTACCTGACTTTGAGCCTAATTAACTGCATTCGTCATGTATAAGACATCCCTCGGTCTCTGAATTCTCATAGTTCAAGGGCCAATCTTAATAAAATGTCACTTTAATCACAGTTAATACTAATAGAAACCGCGGACAATGGAAAACGGGATGAAGTTTATAATTATTTAAGGAAAAAAATAAAAAATTTAAAAATTTATCCATCATTGGCTTATGAAATCTCAAATAAAAACAAATAACAATATTATAGTAGCCCATGTCCATCCATTATATACTCCACGCCTCTTGGACTAATATCGTTATTGATATAACGGCTTCTCATCGAACCGAATCACTTTCAAGAGTGCTTGTCGTTGGGCCAAAGCATGGTGTGAAAAATTTCTGAAAAATTGCCGGACAAATGGACAGACAATTTTAGCGATCGGTAAAATATTAGCTGCGTCTATCTTAAGTCCTCCTGGGTGTTGTGCTTGCATCCGCACAAGATTGATAAGCTTTTCGGCTAGAAGTGTAGGCTGTAGGGTATAAATACCGATCGGGAGTTTACTTATATTGTCATTTATGTATGTCATCTAACTAGCAAGCGTGTAAGAATTTGCCGAATACCGAAACAAAGCACATACAATCTTAGAATAATTTTGTTATCAGAGAGCCAAGTGTGCTCGCTAAGGCGGTCATGATGATGTCTGACCCCTGCTCTCAGAAAAACTCAACGAGTCCATAATGTGGCGCATTAATTAGCCCAACAAGTAGTAGTTATTGTTCGACTTAACTTAAGAGGGTTGCAGGTTCTGCAAGCAGTTAAGACCCATCGCTAGTCACTAACATTTGAAGTCGAATATGCCCTCCCAACCACTGATCGCAAGCCACTAAATTTAGACTTCTATTGCATGCATTGCTGTTGGTTGTCTGCGCTGCCTTCGTTCCTGTCGTTTCACCTCCCACCTCCACCTCTACCTCCTCCTAGTTCAGGGCAGTGCACAAAAACTCTAATAATCTTTTCTAATCAAAACCATGCCTACGTATATAGGAGGCATCCCCTGAAAGAGTTAAGCAATAGTGTCTACGCATTTAAAAATATTACTTTGCAGTGTATGTGTGTGTGCGTGTGCGTGTGTGTGTGTGTGTGTGTGCGGTATTTTATATCGCTTAAGTAAGCAAGTTCTTCGTCTCACAAGATACAAAACATATTTCGTAGCCCAAGACCGGGTCGGCAACATTTTCTGAGAGCATAACAAAATATGGCAAATGCTTCCTCTTCTCTAGGACTACTTCTCGTCGCCAATATAGTTTAACATGCGGAATGGTATGGAAAGCTTTCTCACTTCTTCGCTTAAATTTGCATAAATTATTATTTCGATAGCAGTGAACGCAACTAAAATGGCACGATATGGAACAAAGATGCATTTGTGAGGGGAGAAAATTGTTAATGTTATTGAGATAAAAATAAAAAAAAATTCTCTCTAAAAGAGTACAATTCGCCAATTATTTAATTTTTGTAAGAGATTTTTCAAGCAAATATTTCTTACGAGCAATCAAAATGAACTTTGAACTTAGAATGAATGCCTAGAGGTATTGACATCTCCGAGCAATACACGCGAAGATCCCGCTTCTTTAGTTCGCAAACAAAGAAACCATAAAAACGTTATTCACTAACGACAGACAGAATTCATAGGCTAGACAGTCTATTTAGTTGTCGTAATGACTAAAATTCGAACTTTTTGCATGCAATGTTTTTGACGTGCGCGATATTGTTTTTGAATTAAAATACAATTTTTACTGTAATGATATTAAAATTTGTGACAACATTTTTGAAACAAATGTAGTTGAAAGCGCGTTGAGCGCTTTCGAATATCATTCTTTTCGTATGGAAACGCATTTCAAGTGTCGTTCGTGCACGTGAGCTCCCATTGCGTGAATGTCTCTTTTCGTTGCGGCTGATCAAGTTGATGTTTTGGATCATTTTGTACATCATTTTTCTTTTTTTTTCCCCAAATTAAAGGTTTTATTTTAATTAATTTAATTGTTTTAATTTGTTGTTTTTTTTTTTTTTTGATCGACTGCAAAGATTCCTTAAATATCCAATAATGATATGATAGAGACGACGGAGAGCAAAAATTTGTTACTTAAAACCTCAATCACCCTTTGCTCGGAGCGAGCGCAACGAACGTATTTTAACTGTGAAGCGATTGTTTTCAAACCCTAGCTATAATAAGGTTCTTTAATGATGGGCGTAGGATTTCATTTCATTCAATTCGATTTAATGGATTTTGCAGCCGACCATTTGCAAATTTTTTTTGAAAATTAAAAAATGTTCACTTAAAATGGATGCCAGTTTTTTTTTAAGAAAAAATTGTTTCACTAGAGAATCTTACAATGAGGCCACATATATATATACATTTGCATTTACATTTATATACATACATATATAAGAGGCCTTGTTAAGAAACTCTTTGCAACAAATAGGATGTCTTTGGCATAAATATATATATACGCACATGTGTATGTATGTATGTATCTATATATATATGAATGTACATTAAGATATAATGCATAAATATATATACATGCATATGCACATTTATATATATATATACATATATATATATACATGTATATATGTTTCATTATTTGGCATTTTTAAGCTTTTCGCCTTTAAAGGAACAATAAATAATAGGCATCGGATTCGGTCCTCAAGCCAAATGTTTTTCCCGCCTTTTTTTTGCTTTTATTATTAAAATGAAACGATTTTTACACGATTCCTTCGACTTCATATTTTACTCAACACACACACACAGCAGCAATACCCAACCGATGCTAAATATTTCATATATACATCGTTGACAATATAAGTAAAAGAGAATTGTTTGAACAGTGTCTCGTGATCTGTTCTTTATGATGGTTATTGTGTGAAGCTTCGGAATGCATAAACGGCCAGATTGAAGAAAGCAATAAATGCAAGCAAAAAAAGATTTCAAAAAGAAGAAGAAGAAGAAGAAAAAATCAAAATGAAACGCACATTTATCGATGATGGCAGATTTTTTTTCCTATTTATGCGTTGTCCCTCAGCGTTCGCATTACAATGCCAAGGAATTTTTATTGGATTGGTTGCTCGGTTGTCTCATTAATGTTTAAGATATTTTTATTTGCAAAGCGAGAGAGAGAGAGAGAGAGAGAGAGAGAGAGCAAACAAGTAATAAATGTGTATGTACCGGGTTATGTGGTATAACTCCGTGCAAGCAAGCATATAAAGAAAACTTAAACTAAGATAATGATTATCATCACATTATGACGTTTGGTTTTTGGTAATCTCCAATTTATTTCTCCTTGATTTTTATTTCTTTTTTCATATTAAAGGGAAAAACTGAAGAAAGAAAACGAACAAAAAGAAAATAAACAAGCGATGGAATCGAATAGTTGAAAAGAGCTCATATATGAAATATGTTTACTTAATATCAGCAGTCGGAGCAGTAATAAATTCACTCACACATTCATTCATTCATTCATTCATTCATTCATTCATTCATTATTCCCTGTTTTCATTGCTGCCTGAGAAGTACTCTGTAAATCGTTTCAATTCAATTCAAATTTGGTTGCATATCCGATAGTCGAAAAAAGGACAAGTCTTTGCAAGCATATAAACGAAATGTCTACTAATTGCTACAATTTACCAACTGTCAACGAGATGTGCAACAAGAATCGCATAATCAGCCGCAGCCCCCCAGCAAAAAAGAAAAAGACCAAAAACAAAAAAATAAAAAAAAAATAACAAAAACAGAACAAAATAACAAAAACAAAAACAAAAACAAAAAGAAAAAAAAGAAAAAGAAAAAGTAAAAATGCCATGACAACCGCAAATGCATACAACCAAATAAAATACAATAATAGCAACAACAGCAACCAAAGTAACAAAACATCCCCCAAACTGCCATATGATTCAATGTTGCTGTTGACGTATTTTTAAAGTAAGCTTTGAAACTAACTATAGCAGCATTGCCAATAATTAGTGTCAAGTATTGCAAAGAAGTAAAACGAAAAAGCCATAAACACACCCGCACACACGTGCATGCTTTAAATGAAAGCTAAAACGTTTATATGCTCAGGCATAGCATTGTTTGTACGTACGAACGTATGTATGCACGCAAGTTGGCAGATAGATGACGAAAGTGTTTTACACTTGACTAAATTTGTTAAATTATTTTGTGTGCAGAACCAGTCACTCAGTCAAACCCGCAATAGTTACAATTAAAAATAAAAAAAAAACAAAAAAAAAAAAACCAATTTTTTTTCCTCTTTTTAAAGAAAAAGAGACAACAAAACTTTGCCTTTCTACAAAACAAATGTCCCGGACAAACATGTGTATGTACACAAACATACAACACCACTTAAAATTTTTGCAATAATATAACAAAATGAAAAACAACAACAGCAAAGAGCCGGTATTGGTCGTTCCATTATCAAATAAAGTGAAATGCAAGAAAATTAACCGCGATTGTAGCGTAAGCGAGAAACGTTCACATTCTTTCTCTACGCAGTCAACATTACTGCGGCGCATAGACAAATGTCCGAATGACAGCTGACTGCCTAGCTTGAGTTGTATTGTTTGTTGTTTTCTTCACATATTGTTGTGTCTCTGAGTAAAAATAACAACAACAACAACAACAACAACAACAACGGGAAATTGTTGGCAACTGAAGCATTTTCAATTCATGCAATATTGCACAAAAGTGTCAAGTGAACTCAAATCAGTTGCACAATTGTAGCCGTATTTCACATAGTTGCTGAACAAGGGACATACACTGAATTTTCCATGTATACTAGATTTATCGGTCCTTTTGCAATCATCCGAAATTCCTATTAGGAGATTTTCTTATTTTCTTTTTTTCATTTCGGCATCAAATTTAATGTGTGTTGGCCAAAAAATAAATTCGGTGATGTTTTTTTTTTTTCTCAATTTTATTTTTCTAAAATGCATTTATTTTTAATACGTAATAAACCGAAAGGAACGCGAATGGGGAACGGAGTACGAGAGTGAAGAGTGTGGATAATGTGGTGGTGACGCATCGGGCAGGTGTGGGGGGAAGAGCGAGTGTGATTTTTCATTTTTCATATCTGTCATGCTTGCTCTCTGCTTCCCGGTATTGCTAACATTCTTTCCTATACCGAAATGTGGATAAAAAGCCAAAAGTTAACTATAAAGGGCGTACATTAAGTTTAATTAAATAATTGAGATCGAAATCATCAGAATCAAAATATATTTATATCAATAATTGATTTCATTCGTTTGGATAATGATCGAAATTTTTAAGGTTAATATTTATCGGATACGGTTTTAAAGTTTGAAAGAGTGAAAATGATCCTAATTCGGTGTTTTTCTTGTTTTTCTTGTTTTCTTTGGAAATCAAAAATTAACTACCAACCGACTATAGCTTTCTTAGTAGTTCTACTTGGCTCCTTCATGCAATTCGCATGCAGAAGCTCGCTCGCGCACGTCCACAAACTTATATGCGAACATTTTATCTACAATAGCATGCGAGAAAAGCAAAATAACAAAAAAAAAAGGAAAAAAAAGGGAAAACAAAGTAGAAGAGTGTGTGTAGACGACTGTGACTCTATGGCAGTTTTACCATAAAATGCACATGTCGCTTCATGTTCGCAACAATATTTAAATGCTTTACAGATTTTACTTTTTCGTTTGGCAGGTTTTTCTATGTGCATGTTTGTGTGTGTGTGAGTGTGTTTTGTATGTTACTGTTTTTGCGTTTGCTTTTCTTTTTTTTTTTTTTTGTTTTTCTAAAGGGTTGTTAAACTGTAATTTTTTCTTTTTTGTTTTTTTTTTTTTTTTACTTGCTTGGTCTACTCAAAGATATCTATGTAGTAATGTAAGTGCGCGCCAGTATGATTGTGTATGTGAAAGACCCCATTATTTTGTATGTCACTCATATACGCATACATACATAAAGCAGACTTGATTGACATGAAGTTGGCCGCAGAAGTGCATTAGCTGTTGTTGCTGTTATTTTTCTGTAAATGTAGATTATAAATAAAATAAAATGAAATTAAAAAAAAAAATAAATAAAAAAAGCAAATTTTTTCTTTTTTGTTTTTTAAGCAATAACAACAATCACAACAACAACAACAATATTGAATTAAAAAACTATAATATTTGTTGCTTTCTCTTCGCTTTTTGTTTTCATTGTTCTCTCTCTCTTCCTCTCTCTCTTTCTCTCTCTCTTCTATTTATTTATTTATTTATTTATTTATTTATTCATTTTTTTCATTTTCTCTTGAATTTTGCACATTACTCTCGATCACTTTTTCCATGATTTATAGCCGCTATTAAAAGTGTTTTTGTTTTTTATTATTATTCTATAAAAGCTTCGTTGGTTGCGTTATAAAGGTATATGTAGGTATATACATATACACTAAAGTATAAATAAGTATATATATTTAATGTAATGTGTGTGTGTGTGTGTGTGTGTGTGCGTGTGTGTGTGTGTGTGTGTGTGTGTGTGTGTGTGTTTATGCGATAATATAACCATCTACAGCACGCAACATCACCAACACCATCACCACTTAACTACGATTGTGTCAAATGGTTTATGTACAGTTAATGTGTAGACAGATGCGTTGTATTGCTCGAAAGTTATGTTATATTCTCGGTCAGCCATACTCGCATCACAACCGCCATTGTTGTCATAGTTATTACCAAAAACATTTGACTTTTTTCTTACATGTTGGGGAAAAAGTTTGATGGTAAGTGGATTGTGATGTAGCAAATATATTTAATAGTCCATATATATATATATATATATATATATATATATATATTCTTAACATGTATGCAGTCGTGTAAATAAAATAATGGATTTCAAATGAAAAATGCAATCTTTTCATTGAGGCGTGAAAGGAAACTGAAAACAATTGAAAACTTTGGAGGGAATGAACAAATCGCTTAATAAAACCGAATCATACAACAACACACATACATAAACTGGCCAAAGAGAAATAATAATCTATATTTTACATAAAGTGAATAACTTTGATTTACGCAAATATACGCAAGGAATGAAAACACATTCAGGCATCTTTTAATTAATTATTTCTTACATCCGTCACTTGAGTACACACTACGAAAAAGAAGATGAAGAAAACAATTATTAGAAACAAAAAAAAAAAAAAAAAAAAAAAAAAAAAAAAAAATAAAGAGTAACATGTCAGAGTTAAGTTAGATTGAAAATTATATCCATTAGTGGCTTCTCAAGGGCGGACTAGTGTAACCCACTTGGAGAGAGACTTTCGAAGGCCTATAAATTGTTACGATCATCACATCTAAGACACAAAGACGCAATCAGCTGACCAGTAAATGTTAAAATAGATGTCCGTCCAGTCTGTCCACTATCCGCTTTACTATTCAACGTGGTCATCGATAACAACAATCCTGACAATAATCACATCAATGTGCTTAGGGTCACCATCTGACGCTTAAGCGATCGGCTTGAAAACTTAGGCTACGCCGACGAACAAAAAAAAAAAAGAAATCATTGTGCGTGTGATGATAAGAAAAATATTGCACTTTTCCTAACACCCTCAGCACGTTTCGGAAATAAAAACGCGAAATGTGAACTTTTAAGCAAAGTGAACCGATTTCATTAAATCGGTTTGAGTTTCACTTACACACTTACTCAACTTTAAATGCATTTCTTTACTGTAACGAACTTGACGTCTCGAAGGAAAGAAAATTATGACATTTACGCAAGAGTGTTTTGCAATCATATCAATATCGCATTGTAAGGAAAATGTTTACCTACGGATGGATGATAATAATCGTTTAGCGATTTGTTATGAAAACAGGGCTCATTCTTAAAGAATCGGGTATAAAATTTTATGATATCATTATTTAATGTATTGTGCATCGCCATGTAGGCTGCTTGTCCAGTTCCGTTCCATCCATCCGTCCATCATTTCCGGTCCATCAGTTCCGAAGAGAACGATTAATCCTTTGCGGCTAAGTATGTAAACAACCATATGCGAGTAATCGAAAGCACGATCGAATGCGGAGAAACGAAAAAAGAGTAACATCCGATGAGTACAGCGGGAAGAATACCACTTTTCAGTTCAGTGCTGCTAATGACAACCGATCTTTTGAGGCTGTCCATGAAAGTATCTAAATTGTGGGCATTGCCGTAATAGTCGAAATCCTGCTTCGATGGATAATAACTCAGAGAACTGATCCAACCAGAGTTCAACATAAGCACTAATATCTGTTTAATAGAATGGAGGAGAGTAGCACATACCAGTGCTGAGCTGCTAACACTTTGTAGCCGAATTTTGCCATTTCGTGACTATTGGGATATTTTGCCAGTTTTTTTGGATGAATTCTATCGCTCACTGCCTGTTGTTGTTATCCTTGTCTATTGACGATGTTGATTTCATTGAAGCAACTTATGGAACTATCCAGCGATCTCCTCCATTTGCCACCGTCTCCCCTCCCAAACATATTCCTCATGGATGTTCAGCTAGATCGCTCGCTCTTCGGCTCCTGTGCATGACTTGCAATTGCTACTCCTCTCACATGATGATCTCATTAGGTTGGTGTAACTATAGGGGCCTATTGCCCCCTATTGCGGCTTAACAACTAGAAATAGGAGCATAGTTGTGCGTAGTTCCCAAGAGAATGGAAAGATTCTCTTTCATGGGCAACGCATCGAAAGTTTGCGCTTTTCATTCACATTAAATCTGTATATAAGGACCATGAAAAAAGTGCCGGAGTAGAGGTTTATTCTGAAAAATTCGGCAAATGCATAGATGATTGAGAAGAGAGTTTAGCTGAAAAATACTTAAAAAAAAGTCTCTGAATTATTCCGCAGGCCTCGCATACTACTTCCTACACAGTCACGGAAAATAATTTTATGTTTATTTTTGCATTTTGCTAACACAACGCAATATGTCGACATAACTCCATTAACAAGTGGTGCATGCCTCTCTTAAGTATTATGCTAGAAAAGCGCCCTTTCAGCTCGTAAAGATATTCTGATGTTAACACGTTTATAGGCATCACTATTCCATAGATTGCTTAATAAATTTTAATTACTACACTCAAAGTGAATAAACCCGAATTTGCTCAATCAATTTTCAATTCTAATTCACATTTTTTCATAGCCATCACCGAAGGATGAGCGCTATGGTCAAAACGTCAAAACGTTTATAACGGCAAGAAGAGAGTCCACAAAGTATACAAATTGTTCATCAACTAGATGAAATTCAGAATCAATTTAAGCATGTCCGTTCGTCCGTCCGTATCTGTTGTAATCATACTCCTGGTCGCAAAAATGGAGCTTTCCACTTTAAATTTACCAAAAAGATGGGAAGTTTTGTACGCAAGTTGGTATTAAAAGTTTGCAAACTCGGTGAAAGGACACGCCTACAGTACCACATGAACTAAGAATACTTCTTTTTTTCAAAGGGGATAAAAATATTGGTTTTTTGCTCATTACTCATCACCTAAAGCAGATAAATCTACAAAAATCTGAACGTTCGTCCTATGGGTGATGCACCTGTACAAAGAGTGGGAAAAGTTGACCACGCCTATCCGTCAAAATTTAATTTTTTCCGATACTTCTATAATGAAGAACGAAGAACCAAGCTTCAAAAACGCCCTAAAATGTATAAAAGCATTTTCCGTCCGTTCGTCTGTCCACTTGTTCGTCTGCCAAACTGTCTAATATGTGTGGTGCACATTCTCGCGTTCGCAATAAATAGAATCTCGACTACAAATTTGGCCTAAAATGATCACAGAACACGCCTACCAAAATTGGAAATCCTTTCGCATTCCGTGGCTTTTCCTTGTTGTTCATAAAATTAGTTACGCCCATCCAATGTTATAGAATATACCAAAATATGTTTTCCATTTTTTTCAATCTTTTATGGAATGGCGGCGGCGGCGGGCATAAAAGATTCGGTGCCAGTCGAATATAATTTTTTCCTCCCTTTTTTTTTTTTTTTCTTATATCACGCAATGTGTGTGAGCTAATCGTATAACACGGTGACGGTAACACGAAAAACTGAGAAAAGCGGAAATGATAGCGAAGTGGTCTCCTCGCCCCTTAATGAATTTCGTCTTTACCGACTGGCCATTCGCTAAAGCGACGCGCTTTGAAATTTGAAATCGCGATTACTGATTCGATAGTCGTATCGATTATGTATTATGTACAAAATAAGGATACACCTGAGTATGTGAAATTTATAAAAACATTATCTCGATAATCTTAATAGCAATCGTTAATGTAATGCCTGCACAACATTTATACGCGTTGCACGCATACACTTATAAAAGCTCCGTTATTGACACTCTTGGCTTTTTCATCATCACTTAAAAAATTGGTAACAAAAAAAAAAGCATATGTAAAATTATTAAACAGTTGACAAAGTGCAAAGAAATGGATGTACGTCCAACCTACGCTGGACCACACACAGCAATTTAGTTTGTACACAAGCCTTGAGTTTTTTTTCCTTTTTGCTTTTCGCTTTTTGCTTTTTTACATTTTACTGGTCTGGCCGCAATTATTAGGACAAACCAGCAAAATGTGTTCGAAATGCATGCTTTGTAACAGCATCAGCATGTGCGTTTAAAAATAAAAAATGAAAAACACAAGAACGTGAAAAAATCCGTAATGAAGCAAAAAAAAAAAAAAAAAAAAAGACAGAAAATGGAATAAACATGATATCGAGAAATTAGTCGTTAAGTCGACTTTGTTGTGGTCGACCTTGTTATGGCGAAAAAAAAAAAAAATTAAAAAAAAGAGATTTTTTGATTGTTTCTTGTTGAATGACCGAACAACTTGATGCGATTTTCATAGTGTAAAACTTTGTAGTCTTACAAGAGGCAACAGATGTTCGACATTTGTCAACTGACGTAATGCATACGACTAATCAAACAATAGCAACATATTTTAATATAATTTCATAACGACAATGAATGTCTGTTCTAAAGAAGGAAAAATGTTTTTACTAACTGAACAAAATGTTAACTGCTGGGTGTAGGGTATGCACTTATTCTCACGTCTATGTAGATATGAAAATTAACACACACTCAAATATAATGTTTATTGCGAGAAATGTATGCACAAAGGACATGCTTTAAATGCATACATACATACATACATACATACATACATGTATACATATATACACAAGCACACACGCTGAGATACAATGTTAATGCAATTGAATTGAAAAAGTAGAGCAACAAAAAGCGCGTCAGTGCATAGTCGGAAAAAAGCCATCAGCAAACGATGCAAAAAAGTTCTTTTGTAAGTACAACATTCAGACAAATGTAACAACATCAGCGACAACAACAACAACAACAACAACAATAACAACAATAACGAGAAGAGCAACAACAATAATAACATGACAAGCATATATAAAAATTTTGTATAAATGAAAATAAAATTTCAGTTAAAAAGCAAAGCAACACTCAAAGCGAAACACTCTCAACTAAAAACCAAACATTTTCAAGCTAACCATACGAATTGCAAGTCCATTTGTTGGCTCTAACAAGTTGCAAATGTGCTTATAGCTTAACACTCACCGAAAGAATAAAAAACAACAACAAAAAAAAAAGACGAGAAAAATAATCAAATTAAAAAAAGTAGAATGAAAAAAAATCAAAGAACAAAAGTGAAAAAAATTCAAACCAGAAACAATGCAACCAACAAAACGCTCAATAATAACCATAAAAAATATCATAACCATATTGTGTAGCTGTAGCTGTATAGCTGTATAGCTGTGTAGCTGTAGCTGAATGGTGTAAAAAATAAAGCGATGCACTTTAAGTGCACGTATCTAGAATTGCTGCTGCACTATACATACACACACACACACACATACATACGAACGTAACCGGCTGCCGTGGTACCGCGGCATTTTGCCCTTTGTCAGGGTTCATCAACAGAGTCTGTCTATCAGTTTGCTAACTTGGCTAGACATATTAACCCTCGAACTCTTACCGCCAAATGCCACCGCGCTCTCATCAGTAATAAAGATAAACCTATACCCGGCGTTTGAATGGAGGGCTTTTTGCTTTTTTTGCTTTTTTTTTTTTTTTTTTATTATTTTTTATTTATTTATTTATTTTTTTTTTTCTTTGTTTCTTCTTATATTTCTTTTTTTCTTTTTATTATGTCACTGCAAATATAGACAGAACGTTATTGCTCTGACCGTCAGAGGCTCGCGTACATTCACTCTTGCAATATATATAAAACAATGGCTGACCACCATTATGGCCACCACATTGAAGTTTTTTCGTTTTCCTTTCTTTCTTGGCTCAGCACATACACACATACATATACGCATACTCATACACCTCATACGCCACATTACGCATACATACAGTCGATGTTTGCATGCATGCATGCATGTATTTTTCGCAGTCTGCATGTATTCATCCATATATGCATACATCAAAACGGAAGTAGACTCTACAAACATTGATGGTTATTGCCTATTGTCATTTTTGTTGTTTTTACTTCTGTTACGTCTTTTTTTTGCTTTTCTGTTTTTCTTTACTTTATGCAGGCTTGTGTATGCTTGCATTTCGGTTTTCTATGCATATTCCGTTGCGGTTTAAAAATTTAATGCCGCCTGCATTCATATTCATGAAAAATGTATAGGTGTTTGCATGCGCGGGTGTCTGAGTAATTTGTTTATGTGACATTGATGGGATTTATTGATTGATGAAACTATCTTCAACGAGTGCGAAAATCATCAAAAGCTTAGGCGCGCATTTAAACGATTTATTTAGATTTAAACGAAGTATTTGAAAAAAAGCTTTAAACTCTGAACGCAGATGAGAATTAATCGACAAAATCACTTAATTCTTACAAATATATCGCCGATCTTTTTATTAATCATCTCTGCGAGAGAAAATCTTTGTTCTTTTGTTTTTTTTTTTTTTACTGTCTTAAGTTTTCTTTTGCTTTTCCCTATGATTTCGGGTCAGAAGGAAATGAGGAAAAAGAAAAAGCTAAGAAGATGGGTACAGCTTAGCGGGTGTTTGCCCAATCGATAAATATTATATTGACTTTACCGACGAGCTAAGAGCTACGAGCAACGTAAACGCTATCATACTGAGATATCAACCCGCGAACGCGGAGTAGGCTAGTGATGCCTTAAGTAGTTACGAATAATACAAAAAGGTTAGTGTGCGCTCAGAAAAATATTAAATAACCTACAAATTTTTGTCTATGTAGTAGTGTACCAGTATTTGAAATTCTAAACTTGTTTGCCTCGAATTGAAAATTTTCATTAAAATACCTATCGGTCGGACAAACTCATGCCATTTCTTAGCTATAGATTTGCATATTAAATGATTTTTTTTTGTTTTCAAAATTCATATTTGAATCAGTTGCAGTGCGTGTCGCAGAGCACTTTACATCAAAGATGTCTTGCAAAGAATAGCTCGGACGCTGTCATCTTTTAATGTTTCTCAAAAAATATTTATTTTTTCCTTACGAGTTCTTGCGTATGTGCGTTCAAACGAAAAAAATTAAAAAAGAAAAAAAACTAAGGCCGCTAAAGTGGCCTTCCCCCGTAAGTAGTTCCCCAAAAGTATGCTTCAAAGCATTTGCAAAAATATAAATTCGTAGAAATGTGAACAGCAGCACATGATAAGCGCGGATAAATTTCTTAACAAACAAACCAGAGTCAATTTAGCATAGCAACAATAATAAATGAACAAAAATAAGCAAAGATTGTACTGAGCGATATTTTAATTAAGTTAAACAATTTTTGAATTCATTTACATTGCGTAAGAAGCAGAGATGAACGAACGCAGTATTGCAGTAACGGATGTTATTGTTTTTATGATATTCTCTCTCAAATGAGCAATCGATTCGAAACATTTTCATCACATTTTGAATATTGAAAACTCACATTATGAACGATTTCATTTTTGATTTCATTTTTGTTCGCTTAGTGAAGAAAATTTTCAAAAATATTTTTGCTTCTTTGCCGGGAAAATGGCAGGAAATTTGTATAGTATTTTCTCATTAAGTTAATCAAATGTTTGCATTTTTTATTTTTGAAAAACAAAAACCATTTGAATAAACAAAAATGCCACAGATTCGAGTCATAGAATTTTACCGATCAATAGAAATTTCCTCGTCGTAATTTTTCATTTCTAAATTGAATTCTTAAACCTTTTATAAGAACAATTTTAGGTCTTAGGTGGCCACGCGCCTAAGATAGTCACAAAATGAAGTCGCATCGAAGACTTTATCGAACTTATTCATATATATGCATGATTAACTTAACCGTTTGAGTCTCAGACGGTTTTGAAAAACACTGCCTAAATAAGCTTTAAGTCATTTCTCCACGATTTTTATCTTCACACACAAACTTAGTCAGTTAGTTAATATAATTATGGGCTTTTCAATCCGATTTAGAGTCCTTTGCAAAAATCCATATGACATAAATATCTTAGTCTCAATATCGGATTCTTTGAATTCTATCAAATCGACTTTCTTTAATACGCACCGTTTGCTTGTGTCGCATCTGAGTGACCTTCTAATTCCGACATCTTAATATGATTTGAAGAACTAAATGAATTTGCTCAGTGTTATCGGCCGGACGGTTATTGCGAAGCTTTTGTATGCTTGCAACGGCTTAGGGCTCCACTATCAACGCAGGTACGTGTCATTGTGTTGGATGTGCACGTTTCGTCAATTTTTTTTTTTGTTCGCTTTACTTTTCTTTATATAAAATACTCAGTTAGCATAAGATTTAAGAGCCAATTACGGCAAATAAATAAAACAAAAACTGATTAAATAAATTCGAAGACTAAAGTCTTAAAAAACCAGGCATCTGAGGCTATTGGCACTTGGGATTTGAATCTACGACCATTGAGATGTTAGTCGAGATCCGTTATTTCGCGAGCTGTCTATTATCGCTATTGAAATCGGACGGCGGCATATGTTCTGCTATGTTTTCTTCGTTATAGAAAATCAAAATTTATTTCCTAATACGTTTTCAAAGCTTTTTATTATTTTTAGTTTGATTTCTTCTCCTTTGGATTTATTGCAATCACCATCCGGACTTTCTTCTGATCATTAAAAAATTCTTTACACTATATATGTGTCGATGGCCTTTTACCTGGTCATAGGGACAAGTTCTGGCATTGATCTTAAAACGTTTTTGTTTAGTTGGGTCGCCAAGACGACCGCGATATATTGCGATCTCTCGGCTGCCGGTCATTCAATGTGAACAAAAGTTGATTATTTAATGTTTATGAAACGTTAATATCCCTCTTTATCCGCCTGCATATAATGTTGACACGTATTTTATTAAAGAGAAGAAGAAGCGTTTTGAACTTTTTGCAACGGAGACGGTAGATAACGCATTGCAAGATAATGAAAAAGTGTTAAAGACGTGTGCAGCAACTTAACACTTTTTAATTGCAACGGTCGTTATAAGGAGTTTCAAGCACCGGCCTTCGCATGGCTAACGAATAATTAATATACCAAGCTGTGGACACACACCCACATATGTACATATATATATATATATATATATATATATACATGTATATGTATATATATATATACATACACATGTATATAGATATATATATATACATATACATGTATATAGATATGTATACACGCACATACATATGCAGTGAAAAGCCACCGAAAATATTGTTGAAATATGTGATTAAGAACAAGAAAAGAATTCGTTTTTGTTTTTTTTTTCCAAATTTTTGCATAAAATTATTGAAATGTTGGTCTTAGGTTAAACCACAGAAGCTTCCGAGAGTCTCAGATTTATGAGAAATGTTGCTTTAACAACAAAATCCCAAAAAAAAACAAAAAGAAAGGAAAAGCAAAACAATGAAATCAAAAATTAGCAAAATCAGTTACAGCCTTCAGCTATTTGTTAGTTATGTACTCACATGTTATTTATGTGTGTGTGCATGTATGAGAGAATATTGAAAACATAATCTCATTCATTGTAATTTATGATATATACAGATATATATATATATACATATATATGTGCATACATTTGTATTTATTTGTCCATAAGAGACAGACAGACGTACATTTCATCCACTTGAATTTGGTTATGAGGCTCTTTTCACTTTACTAAAGCGCCGTTTTGAGAACGTTTTTACATATAATGATGTGTTGCCCCGAAGGTGGTTTGATCAAAATGTGCCCGAGTTGCTTCTTCCTTTTTTTATTTCATTTCATTTCATTTCTTGCAACGTTTTTAACAACCGCCCTGCAGTTACATCCCCATTGTTTTGTAAGTATGTTATGTATACCTTATGTATGTATAAATTGCGTATTTATAGATTTTTAAAGTGCTGTTTATAGCGCGCGTTTCTGAGTTTTCAACATTTTTTTTTGTTTTTTTTTTTATAAACGATACTCTTCGCCGGACCACCCCTTTTGGTTGACGGTTAACAGTAATACTATGAAGTATAGTAAATAAATAAACGATAAGAGGCATATATATATATATATATAAGTATATATATATATGCGATTGTATCCCTTGTTTTCCCTAAGGCTTGGCTTTAAAAAACACAAAGTTACCTAAAAATTACTTTATTTGATATACTTTATATCATTATATGATGAGCTGGGTTGTCAGACTGATGCGATTTTGTTGTTGCGAAAAGGACTTTTAACAATAAAATCCACTCAAGTCGTTAAAATATGAAAATCGGCTTTAAAGATCTTGCCGCGATGCAATAAGTTATAAATAAATCATTATTAATTTGTTTTCCTTACACAGCTACTAAGAAGATGTTAAAACTCTTCTGCTCACCTCTCATTATCAAATTTATTTAGAGGATTTTACCGCGCAATTGTATAGCGTATGTACAGTGTGTGCTATAAAGACAACAGAAGGCTTTATTTTCGAAAAACAATTTTATCCATATAAGAATAATTTAAATGCATGCACAGCGAACGTATGTATGTGTCAATATAAGCAATTATAGATACGTCAATATGACGGTTGTTAATATTTGCTTAACTTTTTTTTTTTTTTTTCTTTCTTTACTATTTCTACATAAAAATGATAGATGATATACTATACGCTAATACGTACTAGAAGGATATCTACATAAACGAAGGCGGTCGCGAATTTAATTTGAAAAACAGTTGGTACCGGTCTTTACGTTAATTGAAAGCAAAAAGAAAAAGGAAAAAAATTCAAGCTCTAACTTTTTGAAATAACTTTTTGACTTTTAGCCATCACTCGCTTCGACTTCAACACATTGTTGCACCTACTTTCGCATCTGATAGCATGCATG
>KK502451.1:754014-829492 GCA_000688735.1 Glossina austeni
GACGCCATGTTAAAAAAATCGCTATATAGAATTTGTAGAATTACTAGTGAGACATGTGTGTGTTGAAAATATTCGTCTTTTATTTTTTATTTCTCATACAAATATATAAATGTTGATACATATGTAGATTGGTTGGTAATTGCTTTGATAGCAAGTAGGATATATAATTGTATGACAGCACAAAGGTGAGTGTGTGTACAATATATATGTGTGTGTACTACACGTTTCATTCATTTTATGCCATTTGCTTCAGTTACCCGGTTTTTGTACTTTCCCAACTAACCGTAGTGATTTCAATTTATGAACCCTTAAGCCTTTGGGTAATGTCCTGTGTGTCCTGTTCTCTCTTCCCTCAATCTTTCTCTTTCTCTTTCTCTTTCTCTCTCTCTCGCTCCGTGTTCCTCGTATCTTCTGTTGATTGTTGAATAAGTTGTGCTTTTCTTTTTTACTATTTTCGCATCTTTGGATATATTCCTCGTTGGCTGTGAAATTGCAAAAATTAAAACAAAAAAAAAAAATTTTTTTTTTTTTATTTTTGAATTGTTGTTGTTGTTGTTGTTATTGTTGTTGTTTTTTTGCTATAATTGATTCTAGGGGAAATTGCAGTTTTGAAGTGAACTTCCGTAAATTAATGAGAAATTTGTCAAATATATATGCTTTTGGTTGGGCTTTCTGTGCATGTGTGCGCATGAATCTGACAAGTGGTCAAGGATTTCAAGGAATTTTGCAGCACTATTATAAAAATTTTATATTAAATTCCATTTTAAGAATATGATAAATTGTCGGCCGATTTTTGTTTTAAGATGGGGCGAGGAAGGGGGAAATATGTAACGAGAAAATATGTTTTGTGAAAACCTGTTTCTATCGAAATTGTTAACGCCCAAGTCAGGCTAAAGATAAATGTTTTCAAATTCACGCCCAATCCGATTGTTCGGTCTACGTGAGTGTCTGCTGGACTTTATAATTCATTTATTATAATATTTTAATAGCCTCCGCTACCAATCACTTATATAAACGTTATATAAAGTTTGTGTTAATGTTTGTAACTTTGAAATAATGATCGGTTCATTATGACATATATATATATATATATATATATATATATATAAAATCAAAATATATCCCAAGTGTATCATCCATCAATAGGTGGATGTGTCTTCATAAAGCAGGCTAAAGGCCTAAGTACACCTATAGGTAAATTGCGGATTGAAAGCAAAGAGGATTCGAACGATATTTTTCAGAATGAACTTTTTTTTCTCTCTTTGTCTCTCTTTAACAAGGTTACATGTTATCTATGCTTTGGTTTTGATTTAAATGTAAAGAATTGTTGGGTTTAATTTGATCGACCATTACATCGTTATTTGTTCTCCTTACTATAAGGTTTCCAAATTGAAGGGTTGTGTCTCCAGTTAACACTAAAATGTTAACAAAGGCCTTCTTAGTGTAATATGTTCGAATTTTATACGGATTCAATTTTTATATCCGTCATCTAAATAATGGTGATATGCTGAATCTCTTACTTCGTTTGCAATACGTCGAGTGTGAAGCAAAAGTAAAAGTCGCGATAAAATACATAATCGCTTGAGCGACTTAAAATTCCAGTTCCATTTGATCTCTTCTGATTGATTTTTACATTCTCACGCCCTTGAAGCCCTTGAAGTCTGCTATAGAAAGTTTTAAGAAACTTTGCAACTATTCTCCCCCATATTCAATACTGTCATGAAAAGTGTTTTCAGTCTTTCGTAAAGTCATCAAGTTATTGCAAAATCTCAACCTTGGAGCGATCGAAGCGATGAGTATTCAAAATTCGTATTAACGGGAATGAAACCCTTTACATTTTCCTATTGCCATGCAAGTGATTTGTGCAATATTTTAATGCATATTAACAAATTTTACAACTCTTGTTATCCTTTTTGCCGTAGTTTTGATTATGAGTTCATTACTTGCAAGCGCTGTTCATTTCACTTTTGTCACAGTTTCCTCCCTTTTTTTATGCTCTTCTTTTCAAGGTTTGCTTTTTTTTTTTCTGAATTCATTACAGTTGTGATTTTCAGAATCAATTTTAGTTTTCTAGTTTTCTATAACATAACCAACCCTTTGAGTTGTTTTTTTTTTTATTTTCTTTTTATGTGAATCCTGTTTTTACCGGTTTGATAACCATTTAGAATATCTAATGGTTACCGTTCTCCTGCTCTATTGTGTCTTTAATTAATTATGTAAACATAACTTTTTCAGTAATACTAACATTTAAGAAACCCTAAACGATAGCTAAAGCGATTCACGTAAGGTATAAGGTATGTGCGTTCATAAGCACAAACGTTTACCGTTTATGGAAATTAATTTTCTATTGAAACCCTGTTCGCTGCCTTTGCTCCTGTATTGTCTTTGAGGCTTTGATAAATTAAGAGATTAGATTATTTCAATATTCGTGCACGCGTTACGCCATAAAAAATGTTTATGAAAATATTTTAAATAAACATGAAACAAACAAAAAACCTATTAAAAGGTTTTACGCTAAGGTTTTTAAATCTATATTACATAGGCACGTAAAGTGTATACGAGAGATTTATGTATTACTAAGTAATATTAAAAATTTTACTACCAAAACCAATGAGGACATAATAATAAAAGAAAACGGCCTTGGTTTTTATATCAAACTAAGTCATGGAAAAAACATTAAAGTGGAACGCCGTATATAATGAATTACCCTACAACACCTCGATTAATACAATTGTTCACATAACGACTTTTCCAAAAAGGGATATGTGCAGGGAGTGGTCGATAAAAGTGGCCCGGTATGAACCATTTTTAATAGACTTAATTCTTGGGCCAAGGCACGCCAGTCTACCACATTTTATCAAAATATTTCAAGAATTGCAACCAGTAGATTGAACACAAGAAGAACAAAGGTGGAGAGACGGACAGACGGACAGACGGACAGACGGACAGACGGATAGACGGACAGACAAGCTTAGATCGATTCATAAAGTGAATCAGAAACGATGGATTTATCTCAAATCCTTCTGGACGTGGCATAAATTCCCACAGTCCTAACATACTCAACCAGTGCACAAGTGATGTAGGGAACAATACAGTTTACAAGTCCATTTGGTCCATAATCCGGCTAAACGTTTAACAATATTGCAAGAACTTGTTATGGTTGAATTTGAATTTCCATTCAAATTTGCTCGAAATACTTTCCAGGATCAGGTAAAGTTTCGATTTAAAAATGACTTTAATCAGAAAATCGGGTGCTATGCTACTTTTATATCAACCTTAAAATTAACTCACTGTAGTATAACTTAGAGATGATCAAAAAGTTCTTATTTGCCTCTGTTGAGAATTAAGAGGGCAGAGATTTTATAGCCTAAATAGGGTTTAATTGTCAAAATATGGCTACGAATTATTTACTACTCACCCTTCTTCCCTTTTTTTTTACTTTACTCACCTCACCTTACTTTACTCACCCCACTAACTCTTTCTGTCTCCTGATTTACAAAATACATAAGCAACGTTTTCGACTAAGAAAAGTGACAGAAAAATGTTTATTCCCAACGCTGGATTTAGTAGCGTTTTTTAACGGCGAAGTTCACATAGAAAGCGCACTATCTTCCCATTCGATAGCTGAGATCTTGTAGTGCTTGTGTGGGAAAAATTTTGATTGATTCAAATCAAGGCCTTACCAAGACCTTGGAGCGAAAAGGTGATGATGCGGGGGAGCGGGAGAGCGCCAGTGCCAAAACTAATAGGGAAGATTTCCTCTCTCCGCTTTTGCATCAAGTTCCGGAAGGAATGAAATAAATGGACTTTTGTTTTGGCCAAAAAAAAACGATATTTTTTTTCGAACCACCCATCACATAATTCAATGATTAAGTGATTCCACTGCTATCATGTGTTCTAAACGGAATGATGTAATTACTATAGCTTCCATTGTTAGATCAAAAATTTACTCTGACGCGTATATGCTTGGGCAAGAGATGCTAATAATTAGAATAATATTTAAGTCATGGAAGGATGGAAGGATGATCCATATTTGACTACTACTACTACTACTACTACTATTGATTATTCATTCTATGATACCTTATTATTGCCTCGGATAGTTTGTGCACGTGTAAGTGGACATTGGAACAACAAAAGAAAAGAAACCTTTTGTTTTTTTTTTCTCTTTTTTAATCCGTCACACTTACGTTATGTAACGTACTATGTTCGAAAAAATTAATGTTTTCACTAATGGAATTATTTATTTATTTATTTATTTTAATTATTTATTATTATTAATTATTCAAATTAATTATTTATTTATTTATTTATTTATGTTTAATTTACTTTTCTACAGCAAAAATATTCGTGTTTTCAAAACCAAAAATCTATGTTTTATTCATTTTTTCTTTTCATTTTAATATGCACTTAAATTATTTTCTTCTGAGTGACAATTATCTCAATTATGTCTAAATCCACGCGAAAGTTTATTCGAATTCATCGACAATTTAAGCTTTGAATTTGTTTACATCGGCAAAAAATCCGAATGCATTTTTCTCTTACATCGGCATAACACGCGACAGTAATACGTTTGCAATGAACATCGAATGTGAAGGGAGGCTGACGTAACGGTTGTTGTAATGGAACAACTTGATAAACTGATCAAAATATATATTCTAACATACATTACTATGGCAAAGTCTGGCATTTAGTGCTTTATGATGAAAATCGGTGGATAACACCTGACCTGACGCAGGCATCACTCGCATTGCATTAAAAACCATATACAAACCATATACGTTCTGTTACCAAATAGATATAATAATATATTTTTATAGTATTTTTCAATATATACAACAATTCGAAATTTAAATTTCAAAAATCACACATAAATTTCTTTTATTTCATTTCTTTTATCATTTTCTTGTTCTTCTTGTTCTTGTTAATCTTCTTGCTGGGGTTTGTTTTTCAATACGCTTTTTACCTTTTTGCACTCTTTCTGGCTGCTTCTTATTCCTTTTTGCCCAGTCCCTGAAGGGTTTTTTCACCTCCTGCGACATTCCCCGCCACGCGAGACCAGCGCGTCGGCAAATTTCTGCTTGCCGAACTACCATAGTGGACGGCATTTTTTTTACCTCTGCTCTACATTGGTAGAGATATACAAAAAATGCATTCGGCGATGACGATCCTTTGTAAATTTCCGTCATCTCTTGCTTTTCTGGTCCGTTTCGCACATTGAGGAATGATAAAAAACGTGAACAGAAATCAATGAATTTTTTGGTCATTGTTTTTATGAAATTCTTGCTCCAGTTCTTGAATTTATTATAAATGAAAGACACCTCAAAAATTAATTATATAAAAATATGACGGAGTAAGTAGCACAGTTTACTAGAAAAATTATTTTCTACTGAGCCAAGTGCCATAGAAAATGATTTGACATAATTGGCAATGACTATGTTGATGCAAACCAGTACTAGAATGCAATTACAAAGTGTTTGAATCCATCATCGGCAAGAGCGAACTACGTCTGGTTGGTCTGGTCTGGTGAAAGCATTAGTGGGTCGATGTTGTCGAGTTGTTTTCATCTTATTCGATATGTGCACCAAAATGACGACAATTTTCTGCCGCATAGCCGAGCAGGAGCTAAGGATCGCCGCTACCAAATCGGTTTTCAAGGGTTTCAAGTGCAGCCTCGCCATACTTGACCACTTGACGATATACGAAAATCGACTAAGGCCAAATTATCTTAGCGGCAGTTTGCTGAGAAATTCAATAAACTAGAAGTTTACTCGTACCGCACGCTTTTATTGTATTCCTGAAAAAATTAATTCATTCAATAAAGAAAATTTCGAAAGAAAAAAATGCTGTAGATTATTGAATACTTCAACATAGGAGGCGGGGGACTACATTGCGTCGGCTTGTTTTGTTTTTAAATTCGTATATGAAACGCTCTCCTTCATAGCATGTAACGATTCTCTCAAACAAAGTTGTTTGCCGTAGGTAGGTGAATGGGAAAGCATTTAAATGCAGTGCCAGCTTATCCCCAAAACTTCATATCGGCTTAGATCTTATGAGACTCTACGGACATGATTAAAAGTTTTGTTCTGTAGTCCCGAAGCACGGGAAATATTTTTGCAAACTTTATAACAAATTTAATAATAATTTGCTGTTGTAGACATAAAATCTGAAATCTGAATTTGCAGCGCATCGTGTCCGAGAACTGTTTCCTATTCTAGTGACGACCCATGACCCATGATCCTGAAGAGTTTGTTAACATACAACGATGAGCAACTGCACCTGCATCCTTCCGATCAGCCGAGTTATTGTACGAAATGCATAAACCTTAAGATGAAGCTTTGCTTTCTTTACTTTCTTTTCGAGAGTTTGCATTAATCTGATATCGAGAAATGGCGAGATCCCAGTTTTGCGATATCATTTCTGATATCCAGAATTGAAACTAATCGTCTACCTCGTTAATATAGGCGTCAAAGTCACCTAACTGTAAATACTAACATAACGCGATATTCGAGATGGTTGTTGTTGTTGTTGTTTTTGAAATTGAGAAAGTAATAAAATGCATAAATTTTTACTTTAAATTTTCTAGAATTTATTTTCCTTCTTCCGTTCACAAATAAAGCGAAACGCAGCAAATTTTGAACACTAAGTATGATTTAAATGACCTTTGTTACCTTTTTAAATGTAAATATTTATTTTAAAAGCATAAAATTGTGAAAATTCTTTATAGATAGCGTGTGAAATTTGTAAAAGAGAAAATTTTAAAAACATATTTCCAATGACGTCTTTTGTTTCAATATTTAGGTAAGAAAAACGCAAAACAAACATGCGCAACTTTACACAATAAGCACAATTACATGCAATATATATATATATATATATATATGTGCATGTATATGCATCTGTGGCATTATAAAGAACGTAGAAGAGAAATTATGTAAATAAGTTCATAACTAGGTGTCATCGTAGACTTGCCCTGATTTAAATTTGCATCATAAATGACGGTTTAAGTAAACCCTTAACGACAAGGTTACTTCCAGTTGGTTAATTGTTAAAATTCGTAATATATTGTATATCCGTAAAGAGCAAAATCGAAAAGTAAATAAATAACTAACTGACTGACTAAACCTTAACTAAAACAAATAACTGTCCGTATACAGAGAAATAGAGACAACGAATAAAGGACAAAACATTTACTAAATAATACTTTATTGCTCTAGTTTAAATAACCGCTAATAAAAATTGTCGGTCACTGCCGGTTACACGAAGATCCCGTTGCTTTCGTATTTCGTATTTCGTGTTTTCCTTAAGCAAATCGAAATTTACAAAAGTTACCGTTGAAAATTTGACATTTACGACCATATATATATATATATTTACATATATATAGTTGAACCGATTTAACGTAACATGATGTGAATGCATTTAAATGCGTTTTCCGAGAAAACGCTCTCTTCGTAGAAATTAAGCAAACAAAGTGCCATTAAGTGAATTGGTATTCTTGTCCAGCATTTTGTAATTTTATTCAATAACAGTTAATTTTTCTTCGAATTTCATGGCAAAACATACACACACATAGGCTTCAGCGTATTTCATTCAATTTAGTCGACTTGGTTTCTTTCGACTTCATTTTTGATTGCTCCCAATCAACATTAGCAGACGAGCATAACTGACTATTAGTGACCTGTTAGTGTATGTGTGGATGTGTAAATAGCACAGATTTACCGAATAGCGAAGATAGTTAAGCAACGTAATCCACAAATCTGTGGTTCGTGCCTTCGATGAAAATTTCTTTGCTAAATTACGATTTATCGCGTGATAAACGAAATCGAAAATAGTAGAAAGCAGACGACGACATAAAACAAAGCTATGTTAACTTAATTGTGATCATGAAACCGCACAAAAGTTCTTATCACTAAATGACATACACAAACATCGTACGAAACCCTGGAACAGTTACAACAACGTTACTCGAGTCTATTGACACGCCTTAAGGGACGCTAAAGTGGACTAGGAGATCCTAAGTTCATTACTATATTCAGAAATTGTCGCCGCCAAGATCGCCTCATATATGCCACCATCATCCTGGATCGTTCTGGATCGATCGATATAATATTAATTGGATATATGTTATATCCTTGTAGACTTTACATACATACGCAGAAATCTAATATACCTTATGTTGTAAGTGGGTTAAGATATAATGAAATCGTCTTTTTTCTCTTTTTCTTCTTTTTCTAGAATTCGGCAAATCAACAACAGTCCGATAATCGCATATAAAAAATGTAGCTTTCGCTTTCATATTGAGACGTTTGGCAAAATCGCCTGAGCACAAAGGCGAAAGCTGACTTTCAGTTACATGATCACTTCCCCAGACTGATTCGTTGTGCTGATCGCATAATTGCAATTTTTTGTAATATCTGCTCGCATTCTGATTTGCATTACGAAGCCTTTTATTTATTATTCTCATAGTGAATTGTATTGTGTGCTGTTTATATGTGCTTGGCTGTATATTAATTTTTATTATAAATCCTAAAGAATTATGAAAAATTGTCCAATAAATAGCTGCAGTGCTCTTGGCTTTGCTGACTTTGCTAAGCTTGAACCCAATCATTTTAGATTAGAGGGGGAATCGGTTGGAAAAATATTCCACAAGTTTCTTATAAGAAACTTGTACTTACCACGTCGGTAGCGACAAACGTTCGCTTGTTTTCGGTCGATTGGATTTAACCCACAAAGAAGAAGAGCATGAAAGGAATATTTATACAACAACAACAACAACAACAACAAGTTGAAATGGTTCCTACAGAGAGAGGCTTAGATGACTTAATTTTTTACATAAATGCGAATTTATTCGATTTGTCGGTTGTGTGTGTAGCTAACAATCTGACTGAGGGCTATTTTTAAAAAAAAATTTTATATGGAATTGACTTCTTAGGTTCTATGCCTGTAGGAGCCAGTTTCAAATCCATCCATTATAGGCATAATAAAGAGGATTGTGCGCGCTATTGCTAAAGCCAAGTTGACCCGTCGCATAGAGCGCCATATGAGGATCGGACTAAATTCAATACGAAAGGTAAAGTCTGATGGACATATCAAATTGATAAGGATGTCATTAGTCCTGGTCATGGTGCGGGGAGGAGGAGCAGCATAAGATGTTTTTGATGCACCATTTAATGATATTAATGTCTCGGACGATCTGTTCCCTACTTGTGTTGGTAGCATGGGTCCACACTCTTGATTACCGATTACTTATGAGTGTAACGATCATCTCTTAATTTCTACTTACATTTTTAGTTTATTCGTCTTTATAAAAACAACTCAAAGCATTCCGGTGAATAGTTATGCGATTAATTCTAGATCGACATCTGCTATATTTTATGCTTCAGTAATTTTTTGCGATCCGTTCATTTCTTTAACTATTTAGGAGCATCTTCGCCATCGCAAAACAATTTTAAATTTCAAGAGAAACTAAACGGTTTCGTTGCAAAATTTTCCTCTTGATTTCCATTTTGGCGGGATTTTGATAGAAAGAATGAAGAAGCAGGCTTGTGTAGATCGAGTCTGAATTTTATTTATTTGAGCATAAGAATTTACGAAAGAGTTGTGGAAGGAGTTGTGTCTGGCCATTACGACGAGCAGCTGACATTTTTTGATTTGTAGATACGAGTCTAAATTTTTATTTTTCTTTATATTCCAAGAGCGCAACGATATCGTTGAATAACTTTCTCGAAAGTCTAATTGGAAGTATGGGAGAAAGGTCGTCAAGATACCAAAATGGTTTGTGTGATTATCCGGATTATCAAGACTCGTCGACTACTAATTTTTAGTTCAGCGCATGATCTCCTCCTACGAAAATTAAATCTTTCTACTAATCTTTCTATTAAGGAGGTCTGCAAAGTAATAAATAAAATATATACTTCCGTTCTTTTTCTTCTTCTTCTTCTTATTCTTCTTCTTCTTTATATTTAGATTTAGGAAATTGCATAACTGTTTAAATAAAGGTTAACGCACTGAATGTTAAAAGCTTTCACTTCACCAAAGTTCGGTTAATAACACTGTGTACAGCGTGTGGTGCTCTAACAACCTTACATAATTATGCAATATGTTGCATGATTTATAACAATTTTATAGTATAACAATTTTCACACCCTTGTCTCGCGTATTTATTGAAATGCTTAAATGCTAAAAAACAGTAAAATAATTCATAATTCTCGTGTTTATTGCAATGACATAAACGAGAGTTATGTTAAATTCATCGTCGATCAAATGCAAATGTAAATCAAGAGATTTCGCAAAGATCGACAGATCATACAGTTCAGTAAGATCGTAATCGAAAAAAAACATATTGACAAACAAAGAAATAAAATTTCTGTTTAACGCTGGCTATGGAGTAAATTCGTCACTCAAATCACTAAATCAATTCTATTAAAGAAATTTCTACTACAATTAGTATAATGACGCATACACACAATTCGTTTTAAACCGGAACACGGATTATGTTCAGATATATTCTATTTGTCAGCGTTTTAAACGGTCGCATATCGGGTACTACTACTACTCACCGACATCACCACCACCACCACCACCACCAACTGTTACGGTAGAGTGTAAGCTCTCACCCCTTTCGTAAGTTTACATGCGATCTATATTTTTTTCTTCTTCTTTTGTTTTTTTNTTCAATAAATCAATTATATACATATATGTGTATATATATATATATATATATATATATATGTATATAGATATATTGCAACACACCTTATAAATAGATATAAAGGTGTTTTTCAATTATAATGGAAAAGTTCCATATAGCATATATGCACATATATGTATGTATGCTTGTATGTGTAGTCAATGTGCAAATGTAATTAATGGGATGTGTGATGCATATTATGAAACTTTACATACATTATTTAACAAACTGACTTATTTCCTGTGTAAGGACCGTAAAATACACTTAAAATGCATGCTTATAAAGATAATGCATGCATATCAAGAGCAAATGTACGATATGAGAGAACAATATCCTTAATAAGCAGTTCTTGGGACATTCAATTATCTACATAGAAACTATAAAATTTCTATTTGAACTAACCGTCGACATATTTTTAAGACATATTTTGAACTTGCACTTTTTGTTTTTTTTTCTTTTTAATAAAACAATTTCACCTCATAGTTTGGATAGTAGTAGTAGCGAATTACGAACACTGTACAATTTGCGTTAACTCTCTATAACTGAATATGAACTTCACATAATTTGCTCTAAAGCAATGCATTTATAGAATGCGTTGGTAGAGTAAAATTTACTTAAAACTTGCTTGACTTACTTTCCGCTTTAAAGCGTATGACCGCAGCGTTGACACCGGTTCCGGGGGTAAAGAATCAGTGAAAGGTGTCAGGTGTAAGGATCAGTTGTCATTGGGGCTTTGAACGAACTCATGCATAAAATAGTTTTCTAATCTTTGATGTTTTCTCACTTAGGTCCCGAAACAGTGTACTGTAGAGTGTAGAGAATACGAGAAAACTTGCACATATTGTGTTTAATGTTTTCTTTTTTTTTTTTTCCTCTTTTTTTTTCCTCTTTTTTTTTTTTTAATAAAAATCCTGAATCGAAATGTATGCTTTCGTTGGTGCGTTTGTGTGTATGTGTGTGTGTGTGTGTATTTGTGCATTTGGCATTTGGTCCGAAAAAATGGGCAGTTACGGTAGCTGTCATTTGTAAGTTGCAGTGGTTGTACATCATGAATTTTTGTCATGTTTTTGGCCATCGGTGTATATTTGTTTCCTTTCTTTTTGTGCCATTTCTTTTGTGTTTGTTTTGGAAAAGTGCCATTTTTGGGAAAAGAACTTTTGTTTTTTTTTTTTTTTTTTTTTTTGTTTTTTTTTTTTTAATTGGGTGTTTGCACAATATTACGTATATATGCGTGCAAAGCCGAGAAATTCTCAAAACATCGTTAAGAGTAAATTATCGGGAAAGTAATGCCATAACTAATTGTATTAAATTTTTGTTTTTTTTTTTTTTTTGTTTTTTTTTTTTTTTTTTTTTTTAAATTAAATTATAATCGCACTGATGTGACACCACATACCGGTGATAAAGACACAATAATGCACAATAGTAATAGTAGCAGAAAATACCCATTAAATGTTATAAAATAGATTCTCGTACAAATTCAAGCAGAAAGTTTCTTTTTGTGGCACACACACATATATGTGTGTGTATCTATATATATATATATATATATATAAATATATCTTTTTCGCATTGTTGTTTTTGTTGCTAATATCTGAAACATAAAGTATTAAATGCATTGTCATGTTTACAACATGTTGTAGCACGACAGTGAACCAGGGTGTTGATTAAGTAATAAAGTTATATGTACGGGTGAAAATATATGCAATGCATACGTAAATGGACGCGTAGAGGATATCAGCGAATCCTTTATTACTTACGCTTTGTTTTAGTTATTTTTCGGTAAACGAAACGAAAACAACTAAGAAATAATTACGGTCAGTTTAGATCGATACTCAGATGCTTTAGATACTCATCCCTATCGCATGAATAACTACAAGCTTTTGTTATTTAATTTAATTCGATTTTAAATTGACACGGATATGTATCATGTTTAGAGCAATTTCGCTTCTAATATAATATAATGATCTTCCAAATGAAATTTTTTTTGATTCAATTCAGATAATGTGGGAAAAACTACTATGAACTCTTTTTCTCTTTTTTTTTTTTTTCTTCTCTCTCTCTATCTCTCTAACTCCGTTGTAAAATCAGAGAAATTTTCTATCCACAATTATTAATAAATTTTTTAACTGCCTGATAATAACCTGTAAGTTGTTGTATCTATAAAGGAATCACATTTTTTTTTTTTTTTTTTGGGCAAATTTCACTTTTTCCCCATATCATCGTAAAATTAAGATTGTAAGGACTCGCGAAAGCATTGGAAAATTTGAAGCACCTATTATTCTAGGACTACATAACTACGATTATTCCGTTAAAGCTTTCATTGTGCACCTATATGTATGCACCTATATATATATATATATATATATATATATATATATATAAGTTTATTAGCGAATCTGAAAATGTTCACCCAATTGCTTGCATGCATAAATACAGGCATACGGGGATATAGATATATATATATTTATTGCTTTACGGAAAAGGGAATTGCAAATACTCTAAATTGCAAATCGTGTTTTACTATGCAAATAAAAAAGCAAAAAAAAAAATAAATAAAACAAAAAACTAAATAAATAAATATTCCAATACAGGCTTTAAAAAAAAGTGTTTTAGGATTATCAGCAATTTGTTTTGCAAACACATACACACACACACACACACATATATATATATATATATATATATATATATATCAACTTACATACATACATGCATACATCTATATATATATGTATATATATATATATATATATATATATATATATATGTGAAATGCGCACGCGTCTCTTATAAACATTTGCATAACGGAAACCGGAAACAAATTGCATGCGCTTGTCGTCGACTGACCGCCTGCTTGCCTGCTTGCCTGCCTGCCTGCCTGCCTGCCTGACTGCTTACGTGTTCGTACATTTATAAGTAAAACAACGCGTACAAATAAAAAAACAAAAAGAATCTGCATTTTTAAAAACATTTTCATACATTTTAAATTAATTGAAATGACAACACAATCTAGAGATTTTCTATGCAATTCCCTTAAAAAAAAAGAGGAGAATTGAATTAAAACATTTCCGCATTTGTTTTCTAAATCTCTAGCAAAAGTTAAAAATATTTTTTTCTTGTTTTTGGTTTTATTTATCAATACTTTCGCGATATATAACACATTTTTTCTTTTTTATTATTATTAGTATTGTTGTCATATGAGTGTGTGTTTGTGATTCTGTGTGCGCTCTTAAATCCGCTAAATTCAAATCATAATCAACTCACATCGTCACTTTCATCATTTAATTGAAATGTGTACTTGATTTGGTTCGTTTGTTTGTTTGTTTGTTTGTTTGTTTACGTTTCTACCCAAGTTTCAATTACCGAAATTTTCTATTAAACCATAATGTCAAGGGATCAATCAATCGGCTTAATATAAACAGCATTAAATAATGGTGAGTTTTCCTCTGAAATTTTCGTCAAATAAAAAAAAACAAAAACAAAAAACAACAACAACAACAACAACAACAACAACAAAAGGATTTCCAGATTTATATTCTTTTTCACATTCATTTCAATTTGCTTTAATAATTGAACTAATTTCTTAATTATTGATTCAACATTTAGCAAATTGATGGCAGATGGGCATCGTAGCGTTCCTCATCTGATTAATTTGACATTTAATTAAACTGTAATTCCGAATACAAAATATTGCCAAAGTGATCGTTGACTTCTTTCTATTGCTTCGATCATTTGAGTTGAGTATCGCCGCAATCTAATCGCTTAAATCACTTGCGTAGGCAACTTATGTTTATGTTTTGTTAAAAACATTTTCTTTTCCACATTGCTTTCACTTACATTTAACGCAATTAAATGGACGGAACTTTGCTCTTAGCTCTTTGCTCTTTGCTCTTTTTCTTACCAACTCTATCGTCCTTCTTATCTCAATAAATTGCTGTAAGCAAGTCTATGTACGATTCACTTTTTATAAGAATCGTATTAAGAATTTTGGGATCAAAGCAGACTTTCAAGGAAAACAAAAGTCCTTTTGGGAATAGTTCCAGGAGATACGTTGTTCCTCCGATGCTGAATTCGTATGTTGCCAGAAAGATTCGAGAAGATCGGCACTTAACGATAAACAACACTTTCAGCTCCTCGTCTGGTGTATCGGAAGCGATCTTCTTTCTAAACTTTATAATTGCTAACAATCTGTTTTTCTCCCGACAACATCCTCGCAATCTGATTCACCCATAATTCAAACTAAAATACAAAAAAAAAAAAACAAAAAAATCGGGATACCCTTCATAACTCTTCACGGCCATGGCCGCAAATTGCTTTAATTTATGAAATCAAATGTTGTCAGAGTATGTTATATGCGCTTACATTCTTTGATCCGTCCTTTGGTCCGTTTTCAATAACAGTCGGCGTGGAAAAACCTTCAAATTTCTGTTTCAATTCGAAACCGAATTGTCAGGTTTAGTGATCGGGAATAAGCTTACCGCAGCGAGGCATTTCGATATATATATCGATTTCGAATTTAATACTGATCAAGTACACAAGTACACTTTCTAGGGTCCTTGAAAACTTCTTTCTACCCGGCTGCAAACGAATGTGTGGCCAACCTGTCGCTGATGGTTATAGTAAAGGATTTTGTTTCTGAACTGAGTCTGCCGAGATTTCTCTTATTTGGTAGCCACTTGCAACAGCCTGTGATGACAGAAGAAAAATATTTGATTTTTTCAATCTCTTGTCGATACTTCTTCCAATTTTGAAAGCTTTTTAATTGAAAAAAACTTTGAATTTGTTGTCAGAAAATGTGTTGGCTCCGTCTTGCTTAAGTCAAACTTAATGGAAATATTTAATTATTTAAAAATTTTATCACTTTCACACGCACAATTTATTTGGTGAAAATGTTCTACGCTCTCCATGAAGCTGTAATGAAACTGAGCGCCTGATATTAATTCTGAAAGTCTATGTAATCGAAAACCATTCCTACTCGATAATCGGCATAATTAATTATTCTCTTACCAGACTGACGGAAATGTTTGTTTTTCGCAAATCCTATCTATCTGATAAACATTTTTCCGTCTTCTACTTTTCCTTCAGGCAGCTGCGTTGGCTCATCTCATTCCGCCGTATTTCAATGTGAAAAGGCAGATATCCCTAATACAACATATCGCGACTTAAGCGGCCTGGTGGGCGCATCTTAGGCATTTTCAATTTCAATCAAATCGGATATAAGAAGGAATCGATTCATCTTTTCACGTTTTTGAGAATTTTGAGAATTTCTAATAAAACGAGCTAATGAAAGGATCGCATGAGCTGCCGAGTCGGTCGGTAAGAATTTCGAGGTAGAGTTTACTCTGTGTACGGTTATAGTGAGTGTTCAGCTGGCAAAGGCTTAAAACTTACCGATTTGATAAACACTCGCTAGCCTGTAACCACTTTCCTCTTTCCTTCATTTTCCGCATTTCTTGCCCTCACCATCACCGTGTTACACGAATCGACGACACCCCTGAACGGTCATATCATATAACAATAGTAGTAAAGAACTGAATGGTACGTTGATGTCGATAACATGTAATGTTTAAGAATAAGTCGAACCATGGTTTGGCATCCAAACGCCAATGAAAGATTTGTTTTAGCAAATGTTAGAAAATGATGTCTGGTAGAAATTGCGGGAGTCGAGCTTATTTTTACATTTTATATGTGGCAAGCGACCTAAAAGATATGCGAGCGTTTTCAGCTTTGCAAGAATGAACCGGTTAACCGTCTACTCTATTTCGGAGTAATGCGAAAATTAAATTTTGTATACGATCACGTTTCAGTTGCGAGAATTTGAAGAGAGCTTTTAGGAGACTCACAAAAATACAACAACAACAACAACAAATGGATTCGTCTGTTTATCTTAGGCAATGGATATCAAGTTTTCGACTCGCAGCGAGTACAATCTTGGCGAGTCAACATTTTAATCGACAAGTATTTATAGTAAATCATTTTAGCTAAATCTGTCTGTGCTTCCATGTGAGTGGAAGCACTTTTCAATTTATAAATGAAAAAATGATGAGCAGAAATTTTAAGTCAGTTGAACACGTTAGAGGTAAAAATATTATTAAATGCATTCACAATACGTAAGAAAGAAAATAATTCTCATAAAAATTTGAAATTTTTTATACCTTTTCATTATCAATGCGATTACTGTGAGTGTGAAAAGTAAAAGATATTCATCAGCATTCCGTATTTTTAGAATGAAAATGTTTCCGATACTTTTCGGACAGTAAAGCAAAAGCCAAGAATTCAAAAAGAATTGTTTGCTGATGTGATGTGTGTGTGTCCTAGATTTGACTTATTTTAGCTTATTTTCTTTATTGAAAATTTTTCATTTTGTTTTATTTATTCATTTTTTCATTTCTCTTCACTATTTCTATCTCTTTTATTATTTATGATTATTATTTTAATATGTGTCCAGAGCGTAACTAAAGGCATCAATTTGTTAATTGACTTACTAAACAGTAATTATTCACGCCCCACGCACCGGCAAGGAGATGAGAGAAAAAGTTTTTTATAATATATTCTTGGTGATGTGCGTGTGTCAAGACATTTGATACGGTGTCCCCTGTCAAAAGTGAGCTGCTTAGGTGCTCGCACACTTTTCCACTTTTCATATTTGTTCTGTTTAATTGTTTGCTAAATGTCTACAAAAAAAGCATTAACAACACCCACCCTTACGATATGTTTATACGAGTGCGTACACCTCTCTATGCAACCGCTTACATAGGTAATGTTTTCTGTTTTCTGTTTTGTGAAATTAGACACGAACGCACGCGCTTTCTTTTCAAACATGTTAATGAGATATTCTGTCATCACTATATGCCATCATGGACCACCTAATGGCAAACGTCCTCGTATTAATTGGCAAAAATCGCCCATAACATATGTTAGCCATTGCTAGCCATTGATTGTTAGCACCCAGTAGAGTTTTGCTAAGGTGGAGAAATAGGGAAGGTGAGGAAAAGTGAGAGAAAGCGACAGGCAGAAAGTGTGCACGTACGTCGGTTATGAAGCGTTATGAAGGTAACTTTTTGCTTTTTATTTATTTATTTTTTTTTTTTTTGTTTTCTTCTCGAAAATTTTCGCTTGCATTAACAATAATAATAATTCAAGGTTACGGCGGTTTTTGCTGCTACCAATTTTTTTTTTTTTATTTAATGAAAACGTTCCAACGTTATTTACAACATCAAGAGTTTTCTACTGCATTTGTGCATTCATGTGACGTATGCACAATAGAACCCGCTGTGGGCAACGGACGTCGAACACATAATGAAAATTTTCTCGTTTTCTAATTTTCATTTTCATTACCATTTCTTTTTTTTCTGTTTTTTTTTTTGTCATATTCTTTGTTAAAGTTTCTATATAAACAGCAGCTCATATTTAAAGATGTCCCGCAGAGTTCATAGTCATAGTGCTAAACTCGACATAGCTGGCCAAGTAGATTGATCCGAGTTCGTTTTTGAGTTGAATACGCGCATACATATACAATTTTTGAAAACCCGATATCCAGAACTGCTTGCGCATTATCGCATATTCCCATTGTAGCTCCTGTAGATTTTATGATTCTTTAGAAATTTTCATTTTTTAACCGTAGCTACTATAAATTTTTGCTATTAAGATTTCCAAGAATTTCTTAACTCAGAGAGAGTCGCGTGCAAATAAAAGGCGTTAAATGGTAGGAAAGGCATCAGAAAATGTCTAAACGCTGACGGCTAAATGATACAAATGTAATAAAATTGCAAACCATGCTTAATAACACCTAACGAGAAGTTGGATAGACTTTCCTCGGAGGGTGAAAATTCTTTATAAAGCAAATCCGTGGTCTGGTCTGGTGGTGTACTAATGAAAAATATATTCAAACAACACATGTTTAGATGTAATTAACACATCATTTATTGAGCTCGTAGGATGACATACATAGATATCGCCATTATTTTTGATTTCCAATTTTGAATGCACCTCAGGCGAAGTGCAAATCACAGTTGTTTTAGTGACACTACTTTTATGGAAAATAAATTGTTGGCAGGTTGGCTGAAAGTCACCCCAATAGTCCTCTTAAATCTGTATGCTATCCTACAATGGTATTGAGTGAAGTGTTAGTCGTACCCGTTCAACGGTTTGCAATTTTTAACTTACACGATTTCACCTTTAAATGCTTAACAAAATCCATCTTATAAAAAAAATTCCCCATACAATGAAAGCAGCTTTGTCCGAAGAGATATAGAATTTCGGTTTTCTAAAATTCAGTGAGGGAGTGAAAATATCTGTTTTAATATATAATTGTTATAGTAATATATCGATCAATAATTCTCGGAAATATTCCTTCGAAAGTGTAAACTATAAAAAGTGCTCAAAGTTTCAGACAAGTCTTGAACTGAACGTATGATCCTTAGAGGGGGCTATACTGATGAGTAAAGTCAAAGTAAAGTTGAAGAACAAAGAAAGGCTTTTTTCATGCCTAGTTCCGGGATTTATTGACCGACGCATAATTTACAGATATTTTATTGGGGTGAAGTTAGCCCACTGCAGACGTTTTTGCTAAGAGTTGGGCTATTTTTACATCTAGTTCGCGCCTCTGCTAAGGCAATTGATGATTGAACAGAATCGAAAGAATAACGAAATGATGAAAAAAACTAGAAATAGAAAAAAATAGAAAATACCAGAAGAAAGAAAATCTTATTAGTAAACTAAGAGGAAAAGCATAGTTGTGCGGAAGAAAAAGACGGAAAAGTGGGTCTAAAAATTCCATTGATTTTTAAGAATGAAAAATAATAAAATTCAAGAATCTCCTCGGGTTTTCTCTTCCTCTTACCCATACGGCTTCCTCCCTTTTCCTACGCCTACGTACATATAAACACAGTGATCGTCGGCAATCATTATTATTATGGGAGGATGAGATGGCGGAGGATGATGATGGGGGCAGGAGAACGAGCTGCATATGATGACGGTTAGGGAAAAATGAGAGAAAAAAGAACGATACAAGAAGAAAGTGGTGGCCGGTAACATAGTGGATGCGCGACCATTCGGTAAATGTTATCAACTGGGGACCAAAGTAAACTCACCCGCACTTGAGCGATTTCAAATCGCGAACATTGACTTGATAGTCACGATTCTTATCGACTCGGCTACTCACGCTTGCTGGTTGCGGTTGAAGAACAAACCGATATTGCGCTCTATGGGATACCAAGTGCTCTGCAACGAGACGATAAGAGCGTTGAGAAAAGATTCAATATTTTCTTGACCTTTCCTGGAATAGCAAGGTTCTAGGTACATATATGCACCAGTTTCGAGAAGTCACTACTTATCGAAGGCAGTCAGTCAGTCAGTCAGCAATGTCAACAACACATACATATTAACCTTTCTTCACTAAAATTGCATTCTTTAAGCGTTTTTACATTTTCGAAATATTCGTTCCTCTGAACGATAATTGATTAATTAAATGAAAAAAGAAAAACTTTTTTATTATCAGTGAACTATCAGTGATATGGTTTCCTTTTTAAATCAATTTGTTCATATATTTAGAGTATCATTAATCAAAATTAGATTAAACAGCAATTTACGGAACAACAACTCATGATAACAAATGTTGAGATTGTATACAAGAAACGTCATCCGGTATTTATAGCAGCGAATGCATAAAAAACGAGAAACGAGAAACGAACGCTTCTCCTCTAACATGTTAACTATGTTTGACAGTTAAATGCAAAAATTTTTCAATAGTCATTTTTCGTTTAAGTAAAAAATCAAAGGATGAAAAAAAAAAAAAAAAAAAAAAATTAAGAGAACCCTTCCACGTTAGCGGTAGAATCAATGTTTTCGCGCATATTAAATGACATATGTATGGGTTTCACTTTTCTTCCTTTTTCTTTTTCTTTTTTTGTTTTTTTTTTTTCCTTTTTTCATTCTAGGTTTTGTAAAATGATTACTGCACAAATAACATTAAACATTTCGTTGCACGTATTTCGTCGGTACATAGTATTAAAAATATATGTTTTTATTTTTGTTTTTTCTTTTCACGATGCTTCACTTAAAGTTGTATCGTCACTCCGTAGCAGGGTGGTTTCTCTTCTGGCCATCATACACGTATAGTTTTCTTTCCACATTATTTTATTTTTCATAACCACCGAAGACAGAAATCGATGGCATATCAAAAACCGACATCCGATTTGTAACATGAAAAAGTTCATATCGAGAAATGAAAAAAAAAAAAAAAACAAAAAAAAAAAACCGATCCCGCAGTGGACTCGCGGATATGTAAACTTTTGAGGATCTTATGATGGAAAACTTTATCAGGCTAAGCTAAGCGACATGTCCTTGTGCTTTTGCGCCTTGGCTTGCAATGAAGTGTGCACGCGTTTCGTCGCAAAATACAATTATAGTCGTTTTATTTCTTACATTTGCGTTCGGTATGAAATAAACATAACAACGTGTGTGTTTATTTCATTCAGAATTAAACATGTTTTTTTTTGTTGTTGTTTTCTTTTTTTTTAATTTTTTGCATACCGAAAATTCCGTTTTATACAACGCATAAATAGCGCAGAGGACGAGTAAATTAACTAAATATTGAGTATGAGTGCGTAAGTGTGTATATATATGGGTGTGTATGTGCGTGTATGTGTGCATGTGTATTTTTCCTCATATTTTAAAAACAACCATAAACTTGAGTTCAATTAAAATCCACATCAAACATAAAGTAGGCACGTAGGCATACAATATAAAGCGTACACGCATACAAACGTACAGACAAGCATAGAACGCGTTTACACTATTAAAGGAATGTTTTTGTATTGTTATGTTTTGTTCGAATCATGTGGGTGACTAAATGAATCTAACCTCCTAACCTACCTCCTATTCTTTTCCGTCTGCAGGTTTAGTTTTTTTTTGGGGTGATTGCTGTCCTGATTGCATAAACTTTTTACTCATAAATCCTAACACGTGTTTTAGTGGTTTTAATAAACGTCATATATATTTGTATACAAGATATTCGTGCTATGTCAAGAATGCTGTAATATTCAAAACATTTTCAAATTAACCCTGTTCGCCTATTTCAAATAAAGGATTAATTGATAATTGACATGAAACCGAGAGTGAAGACAATACATCTTCTTAAGCAATTAATCGATAACAAAACTATACCCGACTCTGGACTTATTCGACATACACAACAATATGTACAATGTACAACAAAGACTATCGAACTAGCGAAAAGGAATTCAAATACGTTTTGATGATTAAACGGCCTACAGCCTAAGACATCGTACAAGCAAGAAGACTATTACCATACGGCAGTCGTACGACTGAGAGACAAAAACATTTTTGTTGCTTGCGAATAAATTGTCTTGTGACCGTTTCGGACGACTTGTGTCATTGTAACGATGCTTCTTCTTCGCTTTCTATCGTTTCTATTATATCGTCAATCGTCTCTTGTGGCTTTCTTGAGAAGAAATGCGTGCCGAATAATTCTCTTAGGCATTAGTGTAAAGTTGAACAACTTTTCTTTGTTTTCTAGGGTGCCGAGTCGAATTGTGATTTCGAAATATCTTTCGGCTTTTTAGTGAAGAGGAAGCGGCATAGGTCGTTTCAGCTTTCAATTGATTGACTTCTAAGCCAAAAAGAACAGCATTTTTCTCAAGCAATTAACTATCGATTCAATTGAATGCGTCACAATAGCTAAAGCAAAACAAATACTGACCCAAACTAGGCGCAGTACGAACATCGATGCTTATGCTAGATAACCATGACGCTTCTTTTGGGCGACGGCGCAGTCTACTTTGAGTTGCTCTGATCAAACTAAACAGTTTTTAATGCAGTTGAACCGAAGGAAAGGCCAAAATATATTAAAAGTTACGACATCGAAGTTTTTCGGTATAATTGCATTCGGCTTTTTATGACAAAATTCACTCAAGGAATGTTAGCATCACTGTACTTGACCTTCACGCGTTACTCAACCGACTTTTTTCCCTTCTGATTAACACTTGTCTTAAGCGACCTTTCAAAATAAAACATTCTATGCGAAGCGATCGAAAAAGTGATCCGATTCGAAAAGTTTTTAATATCTCTTGTCCTTGGGCCAAAAGACGTTACCTTCAAATTCATCGGAATATTTTAAAAGTTGCGACAGTTGTAGGCAAATTCACATGGACTAGCACTAGCATTAACTGAATTGTTTCACTGCAATGAATGTTTATGACATGCGGCACCGTCGATATCGTTCACATCAATATCACCCAATTTGGGCAGAAATAATTGGATTATCCAGCATCAAGAACAAACGTGGCTTGACCAGCCTCAATTTCGACAAAGTATGGTCCAATGAAGGTTGCATTTCTTTCACGACATGTGACATGTGGATTTTCTGAATCAATTTCAAAGGCGGCAATTATGATGATTAACGAAACTCCAATTTTTTGAAATATTCTTTCACAAGGCAATGAGTTATCGATTGACACCTGCATGTGACGAACGCAGCGTAGAGGGCAATACAGTCTCACTGCTGTCTGTAGAGCCGAAGGTAGATCCACTTACATCGATTGTCGTTGGTTTCGTTTCATGGTTAAAGCAATTCCCAAAATCCTGCACTCAACTGGTTACAACAAACACGAGTGCCATGGATGACAATCGATCCCATAGTTTCCACTATAGTTTGTTTGCGTGTTCGATTACACGCCGTATTCATTATTCATCATCGCTCACGACTCAGTGATCAGTTAAGTTCGAGACGGTCAAGAGGATTGGGGAAGGATCTCCTCCTGCAGTTGCATTAAGCTTAACGTTAATATTTTCAGACGATAGGTAAGGCGAAGTTTTATTCAACCCACTTCGGTATCCGGTAAGACTTCTTTTGAAAACTAAGCAAAATTTTGTTGAATGTCAAAATACTTCCTTCGCTGACATCGAAGGACATTAGAAGAAAGAAAAAAAGCTATTTAAGTACAAAAGTATGTGTTGACTCAACTAAGCCGGCAAACGCGTTAGTCCAAATAAAATAAAAGCATTATGATCCACGCATTTTAATAAATTTGAATTTACTAAAATTAGTTTATTTTAAACTCTTAAAGTAATAGCATCTTGAGGACCGAGCTCACTGCAATGTTATGCTTTAAGATATTCTTGGAAATGTTGCAAGAAATCTTTACTTAAACTTCCACGATCTTCAAGACGTCACATTAACATGACTAGATCAGAACAGATCTAACAATTAATTCGATTGCCCGATGCCCGATGCCCGAAGAGAAGGTCAATAGTTACAAAAAAAAGAGAGAGAGAAAAAAAAGAAGAAGAAGTTAGTAAAGAAGCGAAATAGAAAACCGAAAATCCTCGATCGATTCGAAAAATGTTAAACTTTAAAGTAAACAAGATTTTCACGGATATCGATGGAAAAGACATAAAATTATAATCGTAATGTATGGGCGCAACTAACCCTTATACGGAAGAATCGCCTGGGATTCTAATTAAAAATGAAATTGTAACGCTTTTAAAGAAAATTTGCATCCCATAGTTCGGCAAAACACTGAAATGAATTCGATTCTTTGTATATATATATATATATATATATATATATATATATATATATATATATATGTATATATATGTATATATATTAGATATGAATGTACGTATGTTATGTGTGTGTATAGGCCTAGGGTTACCGAAAATGTAAATAAATCCTACTTAATGTCACAATCAATTCACACTGACACAAATGCTCGCCAAACAAAATAAAAATAAGAATAAAAAAGAAAACGAAAAAGAAAAAGTAAAGTGAAACAATGAAAAGTTAAAGGACGCAACACGGCAACAGCGCCCAAATGTGTTACAGTTTTGTAAAACAGTAACAACAGTAACAACAGCAACAGCAAATAGCAATAGCAAATAGCAATAGCAACAATAATAATAATAACAACAATAGCAACAACAAGAACAATAACAATATTAACAACGAAACTCTATCGCTAACATTAGAGAAATCTGAACCCCTATTAGCGCGCATTTAACTGTTCATTTGAAAGTTCTATTTTGGGCAGTGATGCGTTAAATCAGTACACACAACAACAAATAAACAATATACATACACATACACACGCATCCATATATATACACATGTGCAGAGATTGTGAAATTGTACTGTGAACTTACGTTGATAAGTGTGTACGAATGAGTATTGATTCTGAAGACTGAATGCTAAATATATATGAATATAAAAATGTACAAGTACGGATATATATATGTATGTATGGGATATCAAATAAAGGATGCAGCCACTTGAAAAAAGGCTCAGCTGCATATAATAATAAACACAGAGACATATATAACATTTTAAGCCGACAAAAAACATAAGTTTCTAATTGAAGTTAGTAAAGAAAAGAGTGTAGAGGAGAGGAGAGTAGAAAACTTGTCTCACACACATTTAAAATAATTTATATCCGAAACTATAACACGAAAAAAAAAAAAAAAATCAAATCAATTTTTATTTAAGCATTTATGCGTATCGAACAAGTGTTAGTTAGCTGTTCATCTTTCTTTAAGGTTACCTTGGCATCGCGTATTGAGGAAGAGGAGAATTTTGAAATTTCAATAAAGCAAAAATCTAGTGATTTGTGCCACATCATAAGTGACAACCTTAAGTCTAAAGTATTGAATTGTGCAAAACGTGCGTATATATGCGGATATTAAGGGGTGAAAGGGCGCGTTCGCCTGATCCCGATATTCATTCTTATGTTATTATTATTATTATTATTATTGTTGTTGTTATTATTGTTTTTATTGTTGTTCCTGTTATTGGTGTGTATGCAAATAAAGGGTGCGTCATAAATATTGTATGTCTGCTCTTCTGTTTGGTTCGTTACGTAGAGTTATTAACATTAATTGCACTCAACTGTCCTCTTGTGTGGCTCACAAGCATCACATGAGAATTTCGGCAAATGTTCAATAATAATGATATTGTATATATGTAAAATAGTGATTTTTGTATGAATATATATGTATGTATATATATGTGCGCGCAAAGTTGTTGGATTAAGCATGTGTGGCCAAGAAAGCTCTTTTCCTTGCAGCTATCAGTGGAATCGCAAGCCTGTCTCATTGTGCGTGTGTTTGTATTTGGTGGTGGTGTTAGTGGCCTTTGTATGACAGTTTTCTTCTTTTTGTTTTTTGTTTTTTGTTTTTTTTCTTGTTCTAGGTTATTTGATTTTTAGCATTCGGTTCACCCCAATTGGTTGGTTTTATTGGTATGTTTTTTTTTGTGGGGACTAAATACGTATATATATATATATACCCATATACCGAACAGATAAATTGAGTAATGGGGGTTGTTCGCTTCAGAACTCATTACACTCGGACAAGTGTAATGGGTGCGAATTTTATATTACAAGGATTCGTTCTTAAAGGAATAGTTTATTATCTATGACAGACCGCACAACTTGGACAGCGGTATTGCGTTTAACAGGGAGCCAATACAGTATTAGAGAAAGAGAGAGAGAGAAAGAGAGAGAGAGAGAGAAAAAGAGAGAAAGAGAGAGAGAAAAAGAGAGAAAGAGAGAGAGAAAGAGAGAGAGAGAGAGAGAGAGAGAGAGAGAGAGAGAGAGAGAGAGAGAGAGAGAGAGAGAGAGAGAGTGCATGTGCTCTATACGATCGTCTATGTAGAGGTACTTAAGTACCTTTAAAAAACACTTAATACTTAAACGTTTCTCATAACATGCTTTCTTCCCCGTTTGCTATGCAATTTATGGACCGTTTTTTGCATAACCGATCAGCTTTTCTTACTTTCTTCAAAGACAATGGACTGACTTTATTGCAATTCGATTTTCTCTCGGGCACTCCAACGGGGAAAAGCATAAGCAATGCGCGGACTTCTTTTCAAAGCGTCCTATATGCACTCTTTGGAAGCGTAATAAACGATTACGGACGGACTTGTTTACATTAACAAAACTAAAATATTGTGCGAAAGCATATTGAATTTCCTTTTGGAAATTCATTCAAGAAAGCAAAAAAAAAAATAATACATTCAGCGTAGGTTGAAATGGGGAAGACTGAGTCTCATAACCGTTTTTAAGGTAAGGCTTGGATTCTAACAGTTTTTTCCTCACACACGCCCATCTTGACAATGTAGGGTAATTTATTTTCGCAAAAAAACAAGTAAAAATATTGTAGACGATTTTATTAAATACTTTATATAACTTTGCTCGTATGCAGTTACTCATACGAAGACTTCTCAATATAAAACTTTCTTCGGTCTGTCCTCGAGAAAGCGATCTGATCCGAATTATTTCTGACAACATTCATCCTTAGATCACAATATCAAAATATTTTGAAAATTACGGTCTGTAGGTTGATCGAAAGATATCACACGGACAGAGGGACAAACACACTTCCATTGATTGAGTTAATGACTTCGTATGGGTTAACCTTAAGTTCTTCCCGATATTGTATACCTGCGCACGAACTTAATGCACCCTTGTGCCGCTAGTGGGGTAAGATACGGAAATCCATTTCCTTTGCACTTTTAAATCATGCTTTGACTATTTGTGCGCTTTTAACAGTACGACAGACATATATGCAATAAAATTCAGAAAATAAATTAATAAAAATATTTCGTTACGTCGTCCGTCTAAAGGTTGCCTTTATGTCTAATTTTTACGAAGCTTCACACTCGAGTTCTGTCATAGGTTGTCGATTATTGATAGAATCTTGAAGTCTTTTGTTCCTTTATATTCATCGTAGGGTACTTGGAATGCCATAAGAGATCCTTGAGTTGCCTTATCTGCCTACACTCACGATCTCACTCAAATCGTTAGGACTACAAAGTCGAAGTCGGTTCTAATCACTATTAGGAGTTTCAACTGTTGTCTAGTGATTGTTTGGCCTTCATTGCCGCTAATTTGTGAAATCAACTAAAGCAGCTCGCGAGTCTAGTCACAACTAAATTTATTTTAACAGGAATCGAATAAAAGCGTGACATTAAACTCAGAGGTTTATTGTGTCGTTGTAACCGGTCACAAGTCAAAGGAGTAAACAATGCTTTCACTTGTCATAGTTTTTGCGATTTTGTATCAATTTTGGTGCTCCGCTAGAAGCAGTCACAATACGATTGTTAAGCCAAGCAAAACCATAAACAAAAAAATGCCTTGTGATTTATTGCGTCTCAGTGATGTGCCATTCAGAATATGGCTAATAATCTCATCCATCATTTTATATAATCGGTCGAGTGAAATGACAAACTTAGTATACCTGTCCCCATTAACGCTAGCGCTAGTGCGCTGTAAAGAGATTGAAGTTTTCTTAAGTTTTTGCTTTATTGAAACGTTGCTGATCGCATATGCGTGCACTTATACATCATTACTTATATAAGGTTAAGTGATGTTCATCGAAAACTCATTCTCTAAAATTCGAATTTCATTTTCCCGCTTACTTTTAATTGCTGTCAATGAATTGCCCTCATTTCTGCATGAAGCGTAAGATTTTCATTAGTTTTTTTTTTTCTTCTTTTTTCACCAGTTGCTACGTTAGCATAATCGTTTAACGGCCTATACACATGTATGGTGTTGAGTTGACGTCTGACTGTCTGACGGTTGAAAATTGCGTGACAACCGTGCAGTGATAATTTTCAATTAAACGTTACAATTGTTTTCTTTTTCCTCTTTTTTTTTTTTTGCTGTTTTTTTTGCTTTTTTGCCTTGCCAACAATTTTTCACATGCGAATACGCTACGAAACGCTATAACGATAATTTCGTTGCGCCTTAAAAAATAAAAAAAAAAAAAAAAAAAAAAAGGGAAAAGGAAAAGTAAAACTCATGGAAACACTAGAAGATTTCTGTTTACAGCTCGATGGAGAGCCAATGCGCAGTTCAACTATGGAAAAGTTGAACAAAAAGTAAAAGGTGAAGCAAACATATACACATACACATATATGTATACACTTGTACGTTATTAACACAAAGGTCACAGCTGGTGATTTAAATGGTGTTGACTGCCGGGTGGTGGGTGGTTGGTTGGTTGGTTGGTTGGTTGGTTGGTTGGTTGGTTGGCAAAATTTCTTCTTCCTTTTTTTTCGCTTATTATCGCTGATGCAATTTTATACACTTGTCTCTGTGGATACAAAATCATTTTTGCTAGATTTTTATTGCTGTAAATGATTTTGCGTTTGTTGTGGCATAAGCCTATCAAGGGTGGTTTACTTGGATAATTTAAGGACTGCATAGCTAACCATTTTGCTTTCTATTCTTATAGGGCCAAGCGAAAAAAGCAATCTTAAGCATTTGCGAAATGTTTAATTGAAACAATTACATTTTTTTTCCAACAAACATAAATTAAATGAACAAAAACGACTTCTAACGTCCATCCATCCATCCATCTATCCATCCATCCATCTATCTATATATCTATCTACACCAAATCTACTAAGTATAAGAAAATTAAATTTTCCGCTCTTAAGTGCAGCTTGGCAATAGGAGAACTGGAATCAATAGATCTATGCGATGTATGCGATAATCTTCGATAAATATATCTGAAGTTTCCAATGAACATCTCATCAAAGCATTCCGAACAAAAGACGATGAAAATCATTTCACAATTCCGGCTCTTTTTTACAGTTATTTCATCTAATCTTAGCTAATGAGGGCAATGAATGAGTAAATGAATCAATTCCCGTTTCCAAGCTGTCAAGTTCAATGAAATCAAGCCTAACAACACCTAAAGCAAGTCGCAGTGTTCCATGGCCGGTTTTGCGGTTTCGGCGGAAAATATATATATATCTCTGTTCAGGATCTAAGATGTTCGGGGGCGCAAAGATGTATCGTCACTTTATTTTTGGTTGCTTCGCCATACTTCTCCCCAGTATATAAAACCATTTGTACGTATTTGGACGTATCCAGGTAATCAGGCAAATGTCCCATTACGATAATCCCTAGGACTACCATCTACTCCAATCATAAGCAGATTAACGCGTAGACCAGCTTTATTACTCTTATTACCTAATACATCTTTTATCTCTAAGAATGCGGTAAACATTTTTATTGGAATTACAAAAGCTTCACCAGCTTTTAAGAAAGATTTTAAAAAAGCACTATTCACACAAAAAGTTTATAAAATTAAAAAAATTAGGGCGCGGGCCTGCCTACACTTATCCAAGAAACGACGTTTCCCAATAAGGTATTATGTGGGGAGTGGTCGAAAAAGTGTTCCGATTTCAATAGCATACCTCGTCGGGCCAAAACGCCCCCACCGTATTCAATTTCATTGAAATACGTCACAAATTGTGACTTGTAGATTGAATAAAAGAAAACAAGACCGAAGGGACAGACAAGCTTAGATCGATTCAGAAAATGGTTCTGAGTGGATCGGTATAATGAAAGCTGAGTCGTTTTAAAGTCCTTCCGCCTGTTGCATACATCAGCACAAACTTAATATACCGTTGTAGGGTATGTATAACATACTACAACTTTATAGAATGAATGTAACAACTTCCACAAAAAATGCTTACAAATTCTATAGAAACAATGTCTGAGATCGACATAAAACTCTAACTTTAGCTGCACTTGGTCCACTAATCTGCCCATAAATTTCTTTGAAGGAAAATTAATAATATTTAATAATAATTAATTGAAGATTTACTTTAAGAGTCATTCGAACTCGACTGTCATTTGTTTTAGTCGAGTTCCTATATAAGTAGAATAAATAAAATAAATAAAAAAAAAAAATTAAGATGAAATGCAATAAATTTTGTCCTTACACTTTGCTCGGATTTCATTGCTCATAAGAATCATGTGTTATGTATATAGTATTTCCAATTATCGATCTGAGGTACTTGAATATTAGCAATTCCACGTTTCCTCGATCTTCAGAGAAAAGCACTTTGCACTACTTTTTACAATAAGTGATTGAAATGTGAAAGTAGGATAAATCCATCCTCAAAGCACTTGCAAAGTTGTAAGCATTACAGTCTTTTCGAAATTTTTAGCCAATCAAATAAGTATTGTCGTGAACTTTTTCGCCTGATATTCTGTTCATTAAAAGAGCTGGCGAAAGTAATTCAATATCTGTCAATACATATTCAACGAACAGAAGCAAGCCTGAGACCCTGCACACAATAAAAGCAAAATATATTATCGTATTTTCAATCGACTTCGATCTCGAAGTCCGTCTGGTCGGCTACGCAATGCCTATGACAAATATTCTCTTGGCCACAAAAATGAATTTGTCGGCTTCACATGTAATAGACATGTCGGAAGCTATTACGGGCAGTTTGTTACCGAAAATCGCGCCACCCATCTAGGTACGTCTGTCCTTCCGTCTGTCAGTCTTTATTGATTTATTTGGTACACACTCTTCTGGTTGCGAAAGTGTAATTATCGGCTTAAAATCGGGAAAACGTAGTGGAAGTTACCACACGATGGTTGATATTGAAATTGGGTAAAATCAGTAAAACTACACGTCCACAATACAATATAAACTGAGAACACATCTGTTTTCAAAACAAAAAAAAAACAAAAAAAAAAAGAAATTAGTCTAATCCAGGTTTCCATAATGTACTGGTGTGTTAATGTACTTTATACGGACGATCCTTTAGTATCTGCACAAGAATGGAAAAGATCGTCCACACCCACGCAGTACTGTAGAGTGTCAAAATTTTAGATTTTTTCTACCCTTTTTTTTTTTTTAAATAGATAGTCAAGTATAATTTTCTTAATTACGTTATCTTCTTCTTCTTCTTCTTGTTTTTATAACCTACACCACTAGGGTGGCACTAGGGTACGGATGTATTCAACTCCGAAAAACACTTGGGATCGACGCATCTGCTTGTCTGTCTTCAATAATTGTGTGTAACGTAAGGGCCGCAATTTTTGAGATATTTTGATGAAAGTTCATAGATTGCCGTGTTCGAGCCCAAAAAGGAACGCAATTGTTTGGCAATGGTTTGGCCATTTCCCACATAACGCTTCATTTTGCAAAGCCGCTGCGTGGAGCAGTGCGTTTATTTATTTCTCCTTAAATGACTTTAAGACGATATTTTCAACTTTAAATTTTGATCTTATTGTGGTGGGGAGATGAACAAAGCGTTTCATCACTTCGCTAATACTAAACGATAAAGCGCTTCTGCGTTTTCCGATGCGTATACGCGTTGCATACGGACTAACAGAATTAATATTCTCATCAAGTTGAGGTTATTACATTTTCGATCAACATATATATATAGAACATATTCTTTATCTTTCCCACCGATTTATCGCAAATCAAATTTTTTCTTCCAGACGGAAGAGATTATTTAATTTTCCATTTAGATCCTGAATTGTTGCAAAACGGCATTGCACAGTTTGTTTTTTTTTGCAGTTTGCTGAAATAACGGAAATTTTGTGTAAAAGGAAGATTGACATTTTTTTTTTTTTATAATATATTTCTGATCTGGGTATTAATAGAGAGATAAGAATAAATAAGTTATTATGATGCGATACGAAATCTCGTTTTATGTAATGTTATTTAAAAGTCAACACAAGGATATACAAAAGAAGTGCGGAGATTTGCTCCGAGACATTTATTTCTCACTGATGCATTTATTCATTCATTCCATTCATTCATTCATTCAGTCAGTCAGTCAGTCATCATCAGCATCATCAGCATCATCAGCATCGTCAAACAAACAAAGCCTGACATATAAATATATATATGTATGTATATATATATACATATATGTATATATATATGTATATATTATATTAACCACAAACAAAAGGTGTGAAAAACATCAGACAATGTTGTCCTTTTTTTCGGTGTTTTATGCATTGGCATGCATGCACATCTCATATATCTAGCAAATATATGCGTAATCCTTCAGGTAAATAGTTTTAATCCTTTGTTAAACATACGCTTTGTCTTTACATTTGTGTGAAATAAATTTTCATATACACACATATATATATATATATATATATATATATATATATATGTATATATAGCTTCTGTGAATTTGTCCTTTTCTTTTTTTCAATTAATGTTTAATGCTTACGTTAATAAGATCAGGAGAGAGATTAGGTTACCATCAATGTGTTAACAGTGATCAAGACAAAAGTTTCAATTACATGTCATGAACTGTCTACTTGATGCATAATTTGCATCAAAGATTTCTTTCTTTCTTAAAAATAATGCCGCCGTAAGAAAGTCCTTTAATGCCTTTTATTTATTGACCAAAGTTGCAAAAGTTATTCAGTTTTTTTGGTTTTCAAAAATTCTCAAAAGAACTTTTCATCGCAAAAATTCAATGAGAAGAAATGCTGGACATCTGGAAATCTAATTAAGAAAAAAAAAAAAAAAAAAAAAACTATACTATTAAGATAATTGAGTATCTCATCTGTTGACTCTCGGTGCAGTGCATTTTAGAATTTGTAAACCGCATGTAGATTGTTATGTGTCTTGGTTTTCTTTTTAAATGTAAATCGAAAATTGATTCTATGGTTGACAAATGGAATTTTAGCCAAGATTGCGTTTGCAAGTCGGTGTTTAAAAATTCGTTTTTTAGGTCATGAATTTGTGAATTCGCATGCACTTCGTAATTGATGTAAACTGCGAAGAACGAAGTAGCACAACACTATTTAACTACATAATCATGGCGGTCGATAAGTAGGTGAGTAAGAGTTTGCCTGGATGCGTAGAACACTCACTTATAATGATCAATTTAAAAAGTGATTCTGAATTGATGTAAGTTTGTCTGTACGTCCGTACAACCGTTCGCCCATCTGACATTGTGTCTTCAATCTGCTAGAGATATTTTGATGAAAATTCGTAAACCGGCATTAAGGCAAACGCTATTGCAGCTGATCCGGACTGGATCACATCTTCGGGTCGCTTCCTTTATCACGTCGTTATATAACTAACTGTATTAAACGCAATGGTGCAGGTTATTTAATAATGGGTCGTGGCCTACTGTAATGTTTTTACTTGTTTTCTAAGTACTTCGCTTGCTTATCGTAGATGACAATGCGTTCGTTGTCTTGACACATTTCTTGTCGCATTCAATTAAAAGAAAGCCAAGAAACCAAAGATCCCTTACACTCAATTCAAATGTAATTTGGACCACAAAAACCAGTTCTCTCGCTTCGATCATGCTGTCATTCTCTGTAATGGCCTCTACGCATTGAAAGAAAAATGGCTCGATGATATTATATTTTAATACCCAGGGTCGGATGAGGGGTTCATTCATTTCATATATATATTCTTGATCAGCATGAAATTCTCAATTGATTTAAACATGTTCGTCGGTCCGTCTGTGTAATGTCTGTTGTAAACACAAAGATTGGAAGTTCTTGCTCGCAGGCTCGCATTGAAAACAGGATAAATCAGATCAGAAGGACATACCGACAGCATCATGTAGACTAAGAGCACATGTGTTTTTCAAAAGGCATGAAATTGTGTATTTTCTCGTTCGTTACTTGTAAACCACAAGCGATACAACGATAAAGATTTGCATTTGTATTCTAGGGATGGTCCTTGTGTTCTGCGGACGCAGCACCTATGTGAAAATCACCCACACCCACGCAATTTTTTAGCATATGATATTTTAATGTTTTCCTTTGTTTACTCTTTCTTAGGAAAGCTAAGACCATTGAACTTGCGTTAGATCGAAACAAGTTTACGACAGCCCCCTATAGAAGGCATTTTTTATGAAGAGAAACTTGCGACTTTCAAAAATTTCTCAACAAAAACCGCTAAGAAGTAGCATTTCAAGATATGACTTTAAATGTGCAAAATTTAGACGGCATGGGTCAGTTTTTCTTATGACCCCCTGCTTTTCATTCAACCATCTCTACCTAATGTAAGCCTTATATCGCCTTAGTGATCATCTCTTACCTAAGGTCTACATATTTTTAAATGATTCGTGCGTGAACAAAAATATGAGGGGATTTAAGTCACTGCTCGGATTTTTGTTTTGTTTCTTTATCTCTGTTATTTCACGCTTACATTTTTTTTATTAAGTTTTTTTCTTTCGCGTAAATTTAATTAAATTTCTAATTTCCACTCAAGTGCATTTTTTTTTTTTTTTTTTTATTTTTTTTGCTTGGCAAACAGCGAAAAAGAGAGGACATCAAAAATTAAATTTATTAAGCAATTCACTTGCATCTGCGTTTAAAGCGAATCTTGTGTACCTTCAGATACTAAATAGATTCGAGATTTTTTAGATTAAAAAAATTTTTTTTTTTTTCTTTTTTTATCAAATTTCAAATCGATTTCTACCACTGATTACAAAAGCATGCAAAATTTTAGATATGTACTGTTAGTCATACTAAAGCAAGTCAAGGCAGTACAGGGAGACGCGTTCCATCGTCAAATACCGTAGACAACCCTTTGCTTTTTTGGAAAAGTTATTATCTGGCGCAGAACCATTTTCAGAAGCGCTCGCTCTTGAAGCAAAACACGCCAGTGTACGAAATTTTATTAACATATCTCAAAAATGACGGCCTGTAGGTTGAACCTGAGAAAAAAGAAGTCAGACACTGGGACAGATAATCTTAAATCCCAATGCTATAGAGCCTGTTTTCGTTGTGGTTATAGTGAATCCTCAAGCGGGAAAGCCATAGCACTTATCGATCGTGCACGCACCGATTAGGCTGCCGACGCTTCCCTATCTCGTTCTCCTTCCTCAGTTCTTTCCGACCGTGATCGTATTACAAGGAATTGGGGGCTCGCCCTAAGTGGTTGATCATATAGAAAAAAGAAGAAAGAAAAGAAATCGATTCAGAAAGTGATTCTGAATCGACCGGTAGACCTCAAATTTCTGTGGGTGTTGCATACATCCGCACAAACTTAACTCACCCATTCACCGTAAGTGATGTGGGGTATAACAAGAAGACAATGTCCGATTTACTCGCTAAGAATGGACTCAGTGCTGCGCCTTTTTTTTTTTTTTTGTATTTTTATATCGCAAACCGAATAATTAAATTAATATATTTTTGTCTTCCGGCGAATTATTTACGAGGTATTAGGAAACATGAACAGAAAAAAAAAAAAACGGTGTTTTTCCTTCTCTTCTCAACCTCTCACCTCTCATTACGATTATGAAAATATTTACGAATACACACATAATTGTAAACAACGGTGAAAAAAAGAACTCAACTGCAACAAAGCTTGACTTGAAAAAAAAAAAAAAAAAAAAAAAAAAAAAAAAACAAAAAGGAAGAAGCAAAAGCAGTAAAAATTCCATAAACTTTCAACCGAAAGATTTTACACAAATTTCCGCTGATTAGTGACGCTCTGTAGAAGCTACACAGAGAACAGTGCAAAAAAAAAAAAATAAATAAAAACAACAAAAAAAAAAGAAATTAAATTAAAACAAAAAAATTTAATTTAAAACGCAAAAATGGCCACTTCCGGCACAACTGGGTTTTTGTTATATAAAAAAAAAAAAATAAAAAAAATAAAAAAAATAAATAAATAAAACAAACAAACGCTGCAAGTTTTATTAAAAACACAACCAAAATACATACGCACACGAAGGGGCTTTTAACAGACAATAACAAATAGTCAACCATCCACCCACTGCCAGCACTTGAACAATAGTTAACAAAAGAGAAAGTCTGATTTCAAGAAGACATTCACTGCGTCTCAGTCAGTCTCCTGTCGATATGTTCTATCACACAATTTCCCTATACGTTTATGTCCGTTCGTCCGTTCGTCCGTTCGTTCGTTCGCCGTCTATGCGACTGTGATTGTATATGCGTGTATGCTTATATGTATATACATATGTATGTATGTATGTATGTATGTATATGATTATGTGTTTGTGTTTGTGTATTTTATATGTCGATTTTAGTTGATAATAATATCGTCCAAAATTTATTTGACTTTAGATATTTAGAGTTGCAGGCTCGAGATTTCATAATCAGAACGTATTGACGAGCAGCTTTCAAATATTTCGGCAAATTGAAGAGCCAGTCAGTCAGTCAGTTAGTCAATGAGTCAGTCGACTAGCTAATCAATTCAATATATTTTACACAATTCGGCTTTTAAGGGTGTCATGTATTTATGCTTGCAACCATTTGACCCCGTTTTCGTTTCTTTTCTTTTGTTGTTATGCTCTTTTCTCTTCTCTTTCAACTTGTAATCATCCACTCTACCGTATAGGTAGGTATAAAAACACACACAATTATTAGTAGAAACTGTTCGCTGATTTTTAAAATTACATCATTATTAAGAGAATGAAATGCGAACAATGCAGGAAAAGCCGAAAAGAGTGTACCGCGAGGGTGGTGCCACATCAGCTATTGTTATTGGTTTTATTATTGTGCGCGAACCCATCGGCCACTTCTTGTTTTACCCCTCCCATCACCCATCACCCATCACCCATCTCCCATCCCTGCCATCCACCACCCCCACCAATCCACTATCACTTTACTCTACTATTAACTGTGCGCGCTCGCGTTCGCGTTCGCGTTCGCGTATTTCGCTTAAAACTTAATAATTGTGCATCTGTTTTACCCATACAATCGCTTGCCTTCTGTTATCCTATAGATCATCTCTTAGGTCTTTGTGTGATTTTGAAAACTTTTACACTTAATGAGTGTATGCGTTACGCATATATTTACTTCTTTTACGTTATGTATGTATCGTATGCAATTCTCAATAAGGTTCCGGAGTCCGGAAACCCATAAAAAGTTTCGTTTCTGTTGTTATTATATTCGATGAAAAGGAAATCATTTCTGTAGGTTTCTACACAATTTGTGGATACTTAGGGTTTTGTTTAATAATTAAAATGCTCAAGTGAAAGTGTTAAGTAAACAGACTTTGCATTACTACACGAGCATAATGACATTATAAACGACCTGGCCATAGAGAAAAGGTGTTGCGAGTCGCGAGTGAAACAAATGAAAAATTTTCATCTTTTTTTTTGGAAGAAAAAAAAATGTTTAATAAAATATCACTTTTTGTTCACTAAAAATAAGAAAATATTTTTGCAATTCTTTAATAAATAATACGAAAAAATTTATTAATATATAAACTTTTTGTACCCTACACCACTTGTGGGGCAATGGTATTTTAAGTTTGTGCGGATGTATGCCTCACACAGAATGTCTTGGGAACTAATATATATTTTATTTAACCGATCGGTTTTGGAGCGATCTAAGCTTGTCTGTCCGTATACCCGTTTTGTTATCTTTTCTTTAACCTGGAAATCTCAATTTCGATGAAATATTTCGATGAAATTTTGTAATCCGAAGTGTTTCGGCTCAAGCACAAACACTTTTGAAAATACTCCAATATTTCAATCTTCAATTTCAACTCACTTTCTATTTTTTTTTTGCTTTCTTAAATTCATCTCGAAGAGTTATTCCCAAAGGATTAAATTGATTACTCAGCCGAATTTAAAATAAAAGTTAATTTGGACACCAAAGGACTCGAATGCGAACTTACCCGTACTTTGGGAAATTTATTCGATTACCAATGTATACCCGCATGAGTAGCCGAGTAGGTGAGAATCGTGACTACCAAGTCGGTATTTGCGGATTCTAATCTCAATGCGCTAGAGTTTTCTTTGGTCGTAGTTGAAGGGAGTGATCCGTCAGTAAAGGCGTAACACTTACTGGCTGTGTACACAATAAATAGCCGAGTAGCGCTTGTCTATCATCCGCCAATTTTTCCTCTCTTCTTTCCGACAACCGCTGGATGATTGGTCATATGACCAAAAAAAAACAACAACGAAAAAATAAAATTTTATAACGGAATCATTTTCTTAAGGATAACTCAGTCCTTATTCTCATTTAGTTGTTAGCGCTGTTGCCCAATATTACACCGATTCGGAACAACTTCCTAACAATATATCTATAATGCTTAAATTGCTAAGAAGAAGAAGAAGAAAAAGAAATTATATTAGATGTATAAATAAATTTCCCCCGCTGAAATTGGTTGCTGGATAAAAACTCCCGCAATTTCAAGTATAGATAACTTTGATATTGATGTTCGAACGATGTAAGTTTCAGTTGTTTAGAAGCTCAACAACTCTAGTGTATATGAAAATATTGAAAGTTGAATTTCCTTTACGGAATTATGTTTTTCTATGCTTTCAATTAAAAAAAAATGCAGATAAAGCTAAGAAATTTAAGTCATCAAAAGGAAGACAATACGCATACGTCCGTCTATCTTTTCAAAAAAGTAATCATCACCTTAGGCTGGGAACTTTTACCGCCCCTGTGATATTCGCCTTGCAAACGGCACTTATTCAGGTCAATGTAATCGTATAATCATATAAGCGGTTAACCGTAGTTAAAAATGTACAAAAAACGGGCATCCACAGGTTACCCGATAAATGGCAAAAGATCATAAATAGCGATGATGCATACATATTTGTTTAACTAAGCTTTGTAACAAGTATTTGTTAAGTGCAGTTGAGTTTTACCAAAAAACAAAAGGAATTTATTTGTGCTCTTGTTATCTATGCTATTATTCGTTGCAAAGCGAATTAAATTGAATTGTACAAAAATATTTCCAAGTATTTAAATTCCAATAAAATGTTCTTTCATTCTGTAAGATATCATTTACGATGGGATTTCATCTTCTTGGAACTAATAATTAAGTCGTGTTTTGCAAGCACTTCGGTCATTCGATATTGAAACGCATTTTGTATTGAAGTGAAATCTTTGCTATAACTCTCTCTCTCTCTCTCTCTCTCTTTCTTTCTTTCTCTCTCTCTCTCTCGTTCTTTCTTTCTCTCTCTCTCTCTCTCTCTCCCTCTCTCTCTCTTTCTCTCTCTCTCTCTCTCTCTTTATCTCTCTCTCTCTCTCTGCCACTCGCTCATTCTCTTTATCTCTCCCACTCTCTTTCCTACTCCCTCCCTCCATCCATCTCTCTCTCTCTCTCTCTCTCTTTATCTGTCTCTCTCTTTATCTGTCTCTCTCTTTATCTGTCTCTCTCTTTATCTGTCTCTCTCTTTATCTCTTCCTCTCTCTCTCTCTCTTCCTCTCTCTCTCTCTTCCTCTCTCTCTCTCTCTCTCTCTCTTCCTCTCTCTCTCTCTCTCTTCCTCTCTCCCTTAAGTGACGATCTCCACGTTCGCATTTTCTTTTGTGATAGTGCTCTCCTTTGTAGTTGTTGATTATCAGCCCGGCAGTAGATTTTTTCATTCTGAATAATAGAAAACGACCCCCTTTCGCCCCTTTTTGGATAAATTGATTTGCACAAGTCCTTCTTTGATTGTATATATTTCGGATGTCCCTACTTTCAACTCAAACAAAGTCACTTATCCCTGTCTTTCACGTATAAGGGTCATCGTCGTTGACATAGACGGTCAGATATAAGAAAAAACTGATTGGAAATTGCAATCAACCATATCAGCTGACATTAGTTGAATCTCGACTTCACTGCACACAAATTATATACATATATATATATATTTGTGTAGATTTACGAATTGTTTGGAAACAATTTTTTGATCGTCAACGTTATAACGAAATCAGTATGCCATCGGTTAGCCCTGATGAATATAAAAATCCTTTTGAAAGTATTGAGCACATATGAAAGCATAGCGTTCTGAATAGGTGGATAGTTTAAAATTAAAACGATAAAAATAAATGACCGAACGGTAATGTGTTTAATATCTGAACGAAATTGTTAAATAGAAGAAAGAAAATAAACAAATAAACAAACACTTTGGAATTTCGACCATTGTAATAAAGACAGAAGCCAAACACAAACAAACGTAAAATATGCAATAACAACAACAACAACAACAAAAGAAAATAAATAAATAAATAAAAGAAAACAAACAATCAATTGAGTCCCAAAAATTGATTGTTCAATAAAATGATTTTCTTTAACCAATTTCGTTTAATTTCCTTGTTTTTTTTTTTTTTTGCTTTTTTGCTTTTTTCTTTCCTTTCTGTTTCTCTCCTTTGTACTGTTTTTCACTATGGGATCCTATATTATTAAGTTCCATAGAAAGGAACGAGACGGTATGCTAATCTTCTCATTACATTTGCAACATCCAAGAACGTACATCCGATGATCTACATGATCTACGATCGATCAAATATTCGGAATTCTAAAGACGTGACCGTTAGTCAGTCTTCCGTCTTGTTTGTTATTTGTTGTTATTGTTAAATTGCCGAAAATGAAAAACAAAACTTTATAGACTTTAAGCCCCTAACACACACATATATATATAGATGAAGCGAATAAGACAATCGCTCTGTGTAACAATCGTATGTAACGGTGTGCATTATGTGTGTGTGCAATGCGAGGGTTATTCAAGATTCGTTTCAAAGCCATACAATAACACTATTTTCCTATTTTGCCTTTTTTGTTTTAAATAAATTCAAATTCTTTCACTTTACGTACATGGGTTCGTTCAATGAAGACGCATCCGTGATTTGGTAAAAAAAGAAAAATTGAAAAAAGAAACTCTTTCAGGCATTCAGGGATACGTTTAAATAAAACACAAGGAAAACAACAAAAAAACAAAAAATGTGAAACAAAACTTAATTTATTTCTTGATCGAGTGCACAGGTACATGAGTTGATGTGTGTGAAAAATTGTGGTCAGTTGCTGTTGCATCTGATCCTAAATATGTTATTTATGGACTGACTTTAAGACAATTTATCGCTTGAAATGTTCGATTTGATTATGTTGAAGGACAGACAGCATTTTTAAGATCGATCATCAGTTGGTGCATTACATGAACATCGCCGATTGTCGGTTCAACTGTTTCACCGGCAATAGCTCGGTATTCACGATGGCGCTTTCTAACGCTGTCAAATGCATGACATGAAAGCCTCTCTTCCCCGTCACTCTTCTACGGCAACTGTGTGTTTCTTTTAAAAACAATTTCATGTAAATATTTTTCGTTTCTTATTCATTGCGAAATGAAAAAGAGAAGAATGCAACGCTTCATTACCTCAGTTGTGATTATACACAACGACAAACATTTTCCACTGCGAAGGTTCGTTCGATGTTCGTTTACGCTGCCGCTCTAGTCTCAATGGGTCCGTGAATAATAACTCAGAGTAGCAGAGAGAGGCAGCTTGTAACGGTATTCCGAAATTCCGTAAGAGTGCCTGGTGACAATAACAAATTAACTCTGGGCCTCTGAAAGAGACATTTTCCACTTTATTCGACAAGCACTTCCCGAATAATGTTTTTGTCAATGAGCGAAAAAAGCTTGAAGATGTTACATTTTGCCCGACAATCCCGACTTGCGCCTGTCTAATGGTTTGGATGCCCTTAGTAAACGACAACTAGAGAATGTGGCCAAATCTCTTAATGTCCTAGATATGTCCTTATGTGTCTGGAGTGCAGATACCTATTATGGACGTGGACTTGTTTCCGAATTTTTCCGAATATCATCCTGTCGACAACTTTCATTTACCTTATTGTTTATTTATTTATTTATTTACCCGAATTTAATTGAACTGATTCATTATATATTACAGACGCAGTCCCATTATAATGAATAAAAAATTTCCTAAAAAGAAGAGCATTAACTTTTTTTAGGCTTAGACCGAAGGACGAGGGATATATTCGTTCTAGAAGGAAACTTCAGAGATTCCATAAAGTATACGCATTCTTGATTAGCATCAAATTCTGAATCGATTTAAGCATGTACATCTGCCCGTTCACGCAATATCTGTTGTAAATATTGAAAAACAACAAAAACCTAATTAAATTATGGCAGAGATATTGAAAGTTCTTGTACGCAGGTTGGTATTCAAAATGAGCGAAATCGGTCGAAGTGCACGCCTATTATGTCACGTAAACTGAGAATACCTCTGTTTTTGGAAAATTGGTTTTTGCGCATTACTCATCGGCAATTACGGCAAATAAATCTAGAAAAATTTGAAAATATATCTACGGACGACTCTGTAGTATCTGCACAAAAATGGCGAAAATTGACCACGCCTACCCAGTAATGTAGTGTTTCACAAGGTAATTTTTTTCAATGTCTTTAAAACGCGCAGAAGCAAGCTTCAAAGCTCCCATAAAATTTTAAATTCAGAATGCGTGTCCGTCTGTCTGTCCACTCAAGTGCGCAGTGGTAATCATTCTCTAGTGGCTAGCAAAAATGAAGACATCGCCTACCAACTTGGAAAATAATTTGAAAATGGGTCGAATCGGTCAAAGGACACGCTTACCTGAATGCCCCCATGCCTAGGCAACAAAAACTCGGCATACCTTTGCTTTTCATATTTCTTAGTTGCTACTCATCAATAATTGCAACACATACACACCTTTGGCGACGATGTCACAATTATTTTAAATGGAAATCGTATGCAATCTTGCTTTGATTGAGTGGCATTCCACTGCCACTACCAGGGAAGCCTTTTAATTGGACATTCAGATAGCGTGCGTATATTTTGCGCGTTAATGCGTATGAAAGATATTTATTTTCCTATTTATCTTTGTTTTTTCTTTTCAAGCATTAGTCATGTAATTATCTTCAGGTTAATCCGTTACATCTCAGACACTTGGACTATACGGATATTAGCGCGATTTCTTGAAGAAGAGAAAAAAAACCAACAATTTATGCCTCAACATTCGTGCCTTGATATCTCTTTTATATTAATCTGAAGAGACTTTCCATGCATGATTTATGACGTAATTTTTGCGTAATAGTAAAATAATCAAAAGGTTAAAAAGTTGTTTCCAAACTTACAAAAATCTGTTACTACACACATACATAATCATAATCATAAAAGAAAGCCAATGTCACATAACTTACTTACATTAAAATTTTCCTAAATTTTATTTCAATGCAATTTATTTAATGGCACACAATTAATGAACGGTAACTAGAACGATAACGATGCAAGTTACGAACAAATCTACGGCTAGTTTTCGAAAAGAAACAAAAAAAAAAAAATAAAACATAGAAAAAAAATGTAATTGATTTGAAGGAAAAAATGTGTATTTTAATCAATAATTTTTAACTTATTTCTGGGATAAGGGAACAAGTAAAGCAACGGCTACGACGCATCATTACATACCCTGCACCTTCCTAGAGTTAATCAAATAATAATTCCTTATGATAAGGTTGTAAAGGGAAAGTGGGCGAAAAGATGGGCCGATCCGAACCATTTTCAATAGCGTTTGTCCTTAGGCCGAAATACGTCAATGTCCAGATGACCAGATTTCATTAAAATATTACAAAAAATTGCTGCTTGTAAATTGAACGTAAAAGAACAAAAGTAGGCAGACGGACAGATGGACAAATAAGCTTAGATCGATTCAAAAAGTGATTGTGAAACTGGTCGTTCGGGGTCGATCGCCATAAAAAAAGATGAATCTATCTCAAGTCCTTTTAATTGTTTCATACATACGCACAAACTTTATATACTCTCGTATCACAAGTCGTGTAGGGTATAAAGAGTAAAGCAATTTTTTATAGTTATTCTCGTTTTGATATATTAGTAATTTTCACACACCTTCATTGGGTTCCATAGCAGCTCGCAACCACACACCCACTCGCACACACACACACACACACACACGCACATATATATATACGCACAGGCACACACGGTCAGGCCGAAGATATCGCATCAAAGTGCAACCCTTTAATAACCCTCAATAGTAACCCTTTAACATTTTTTTTTATCCAAAATTTGTTAAGCGAAACACAATATTGGCCTGACATGTGAAAAATAATAACTCGTCAGATTTATAAAATTTATTTCATCTCGCTTAATAAATACATACTATGGAAGAAAAAAAAAAAAAAAAAGGAAAAATGATTTTTGTATTTCACAATTGTGCTTTTTATGGTCCCTAGACATCTAAGATGTACTCTAGTAACGACCCAAAGTCTGCCTCAATTTGCACATGCTTTAGTGTAATTGTTGTCAAATGTTCATTATGGTTGGACTTTTTTCATAATTTTCCCAGTAAAAGAGAAATTTATGTAGTCATAAAATATTTTTCTTTTTATGTCATACGTATCTTGATAAGCGGCAGAGGCGGGGGGAGTCATGCTTTTTGCTCGTTTTGTTTTTCCTTTTTTTTTTTTGCTATATGTTTCTTTTATGGTTAAAGGGTTTAATATACGTAATTTCGATATAATGGCGAAGCGAACGACTTTCGAGTAAATTAATATCAGTGATGTATAAATTTAACCATATTTCGGATACATCGATATTTGCAAAATATTTTGACATTTGTTAACAGCATTTTAAAGTCGAAGCAAAATTTCAAATTTAAACGATTTCCGGCTCAGGCGTGGACATGGATACGCTACAAGCATATATAGCGACGTCTTCGTCGTTGATAAAAATGCTGCAATCATCTCAAGGGAGAGAACACATTATGTAATATTTAAAATAATGTCTATATAGCTTTCAGGTACGTATATGGCATTATTTTCGATCCCATTTCAAATCAAATTTTCTTCGAGGGAATAAATTTCGAGAAAAAATGGTTCAATTCGCCATTTTTCTCCATTTTCTGTTCAGAAAGCGCTTGCGCCGTGAAAGAAGAATAGGTGTCATCTAAAGAATCGAGGTCTGCTGAGTAGGACGGAAATGTTAACACCTTCGTGTCTATTGTTTTTATTAAGGGTTGGAAAAAATTTTTCATTTTCCTTTTCCGGCATTCATTCTTGAATAGTTAAAGCACGATTTAAGTGAAGTGCCACCCACTAAGTGTTCGTATTAACGCTTTTATCGTTTCGCTTATCTTTCAAATTTATTTTCCATTCCATCGAACGAGAATTATGATTAAAATGCAATTTCGAATAAAAGCGTTCTTCTTGCATAGGCTGAATAGGTTGGGTAGCGCGCAAAATTCGGAGAATTACTTTTCCCTTTTTAATTACCGTCTGAGAAAAAGTAAACACAAAATGGCACAACCCCGCCAGGGAAGACCAACTGGGCTTATCGCCCCAAGCGTTCCATCTCTAGAGACGAAAGGGGGCTGAATATGCCAAAGGCCACGATATGGTGACTTTCCAGCCTAGCAACACTGTGGCCCATGCGAGAAAACACGCCCAGCGAACGTTAACAGCCCTAAAGGGTAATGTAACTGCACTTCCCACTGTATCTTTCTGTTTAGCACTGGACTAAACCGGCCAGTGTTCAATGCGTAATCGAGTGAGAGCTTCCATTCTTGTGACGATAACCAAAAAATACCTCCACTCGTTGATAGCATGGGAAGACCAGTCGGGCTTTTGGCATGCAATTCGCAGGCGGAGTCTAAAAAGTTGTAATTAGCAAGGAACAGTGCTATGAAGAGAAGATCTCGTGCAATTTTATAGAAATAGAACCCTCCACAGCCTACACAGCCATATAGTATAGTGGACGTCGCACACTTTGATTCCATCCCATCCCATACCAATCCAATAAAAGTGAAAATATCAGTTCACTCGGGGATACTTAGTAGTCTTTTATGTATGTAACTTTAACTTCTTAGTATAAATTTCTTTGCCAATCGATAGATCGACGGACAGATATGGTGTTCTCTTTACTTACGAAAGAAGATAATTTTTGCCGAAAACGTGACAATAATTCCGATCGGAACTGCTTTCAAATAAATATACGGCAACAGCTATCAAATACGATTTCTAAGGTAGGTAGGTACGTAGGGAGGTATACCCAATGATTGCTTAATAATTTTGAGCACATCATGTAGACTATTAAATAAAATATATAGGATGATAATTCCCGGGACTGAGTAGAAAGTGGAAGAGAAGTGGAAAGAATTCCACTTTCTTTCTGTCGGTAAAATTCAATTTTATTCATTAGCCTTGTCTCGTTCGAAAGTGAAGCAATTAGTCCAAGGATTGTTTCATCTTTCGATGGTGTTCTACAGGACGGGTTGTCGGGGATACTTAAAATTAAGCTTTAGTTTCTCACAAATCTTCTGAGTACTGCGCATACGAATGAAAATCGAATTTCAATTCACGGAATCTTCTCCCTGCAGCGAACAACTTATCATACAATGCATTTCTCCCGCTGCGAGTAGACGCGGTATCTACTTGGAAATAAGCTTCGCTATGGCAAAGTTTTCATGTTGAAATTAGTGAATAGCGAACACACTGCGTCTTCACTATTTCATCATTTGCGATATCGTTTATCTCTTCCAACTTCACTTCTCGGTTATTGGGAATAATTTTCATTATTTTCTGAATACTTTCTAGTGGAACTATTCTTTTCAGGCGTGCACATTGTTCGAGAATCGTCAGTGTTCGTACGATGACCATCAAATTAATCTTTTCGGCGGAGAAGTATTACAACAACACTTTTTAAGTCAACGCTAAGCTTGAGCGGTCCTGTTCACTCACTACTTGAAGTTCGGATTTTCCATTGTTTTGAAAGCAATAACAATAGCGTCACTAAAACCGCTCTATGTAGTAAAAAAAAAACAAGTAAGAACTCGGGCAAGAACTCGGGAAGTCGGACTTCATCCAGCCCAGTTATTCACTCGTTTACAAAATTCTTCTCATGCAAAGGCATATTTTTCGTAAAAGCCCGCAGTTCCCGTCACAAGCAACTAAAAATTAGTCTTTCTCTTCGTATAAGGGCTTGCTTTTCATGATAACCCCTAAATATGTATGTGTTCGAGTCTAAAAAACAAAAAGTGATATAATCCAAATTTTCTTTCGTTTAATTAAAAATTAAACCTTTTTCGAAAGAGCTCGCTATTCATGAGAAATCTAATATAGAGTGGGGCCCATTAAATAAACCCGTGTCCTAAATTCCTACTAAGGGCTAATTTTCATTAAAAAAAATTAAAAATTAAACCTCTTTCTGAAGAGCTTGCTATTCATGAGCAATCGTATATGCGGATGCGGTCCAAAAAATAGACTTATCTGGTCCAAATTTTGATCCACTTAATTTTTATGTCAAACTACTATGATGAACAGATTTTCATCATAACAAATTAACAATTTGGCCTTTTTGGCGTATAAAGGTTCACATTTCCTGAGAATCCTTATATGCGGTGATATTCAAAAAAAAAAAGACTTACGGAGTCTAAATTCGGTAAACTTGATTTCCTTGTCAATTAGCTTTTATGCATCAATTTTTACCATAAAATATTTTTTTGGCATGTGGAGATTTTGTTTTTGTAGGAACAGTGATGGTCCAAAAAGTTGCACCAACCGATCTAAATTTTTCATATCAATTTAGAATGTCAAACTACTATTACTCACAGAATTTTCTCGCCTTTTTTTTGAAACGCGAATTTTTTTTCTTTTTTTTTTTTTAAATTGGAAAATCATTATATGGAGAGTGGCCACAAAAGTGGACAAGTCCATCATTTCCAACGACGGCGTTCGTCCTTGGCTTCGTGCACGTCAATGTACTAAATTTCATTAATTTATTTAAAAAAATTGCTGCCATTAGGTTGCGCGCAAACGTGCATAAACAGCCATCAGACGCACGGACGGACAGACAAGTTTAAATTCGATTCGATTCAGAATCATAATCGAAAAGGTGAGTTTGTCTTAAGCCTCTCTGAGTGTTACATACGTTCGCACAAACTTAACGTACCCTATTAGCCCCTGGACTTATTGATTGCTGTGTTATTTCTCGCTTGCTTAAGTTTACGCCATTTTAGTTATTCCAATGAACTTAGTGCACACTTCCCGCGATTTCACAAACGGAATGAAAAATTATTGCCCACCAACCAAGTGCAAGTGCAAGTGGTGTGTACGAAAATAATAAACAATCAACGAAAGGTGAAAAAGGCCAAGAAAGGGTTAACAACGAGCACCGTGCTTTAGTAAACATGTTCTTCCCCGTTTACAAATGCATACGGGAGGAATTAACTAACGAACAGTGAAATGTTAACTAAATATTTGTTAACAACCCAATAGGAAACAAAATCAAAGAGAGAGTAGAAAGCGAGTAGACGCGAAAAATACCGTAATGCGTGCAGCGCGTTTTATTTAGCAAACGTTTATATAAAAAATAAAAACAACGGAATTCTCAAAAATCCCAACGAAGAACTTCTCTGCCCCCATGTACATAATTGCAAATAAACGATTTGTTAATACAAAAACAACAACAAGAACAACAAGAACAACAAGAACAACAAGAACAAAAAAATAACGCCAATTCAATACAACCAACAATTCCTTATTGTAAATATTAAACATGAAATCCTCTTCATTTCCACTCACATCGCATGCAAACATATTTATTTTAGCACAATCACGTAAAAAAAAAGAAAAAAAAAGGAAAAAACGTCAGAAATCAGAAAAACAAAAAAAAAACAAAAAAAATTTCAACGAAAATTTACAAAAAAAAAAAAAGAAGAAAAACAAACGTTAAAAAAGTACCCCAATAACTCTTTACAAGCATTTTTAATTCCGGCACCTCTTCAACATAAACGCGGAACGTGACTATTGCGGTGTCATAAAATTGAAGAAGACTTAAAGAAATGCTCATTTAACGTTACATTCAAATTACATTCAAATTGAAAAGAATGGATTGTTTTGTTTTTGCTCAAAGTCTTGTCGCACTCTCCGCCATTAGGTAACATAAAGTACTACGAAAATTGCCTCAACAGTAAACATTATGCCCACACTAACGTAACAACTTGCAGCCGCACAACGGTTTAACTTTGAAAAGGAATAATAATGGACAGGTAATATGCTTGCCTAGGTAACCTTGAGGGCTTACGGAATAAAGACAAACATACGCAACTTATTTACATAATTGCGTTTTTCCCTTTTCAGCCACAGCGCATACTGCATACCAGTCACTATCGTAAAACTAAATAAAAGCGAAGAAAAAAAAAACAGAAAAAAAAAAACCTTCAACTTTTAGAGAATGGAAACCGCGTAATACTTTCCTCTGACTGTATCCAACACCATTGGTTCGAAGCATATAAAATTTGCGATTTACTTTGCAATGTGCTCTGAATGCTCATTGTATGGCACTGCAACTGGAACAAAATCGAACAAATTGTGAATTGTCGGGAAATTTTTAGTCGACTTAGTCTTTAGTTTATTATAATCCACTGGCCTTTTTTTTATCCCTTTATTTATAATAATGGAATGGATCTTTTTTGACTACAGGAATTCTACAGAAAAATTCTTTGAGAGATGGAAACTGAATTCGAAAAAAAAAACTATATAACAAATCTGAGAGTGATCTGAAAGATACAAAATAACAGTACGTCAGGGATCAAGAACTCACAGTCTACGCGGCTAGCGTTCTCCGAATGGAATTCTTATAGTTGAACATAAAATATTTCACGTTAACGACAAGTTGTCGTTTCCTTTCGTTAAGTTAGACTTCAGGGTTCTTTCAACGACCCTATCGCCCCCATCACCTAAGTCCACTAAAAACCTAAGTCGCGTATAAACAAAGGCTTTTATCCAGAATTGCGTCCATTGTGGTAATTTTAAGCATCACGATTGTCCTTAAAAGGACCGAATAATCAAAATTTATAAGTTCTTCGTGACATTGCCAGGGATTAAAACGTTCATCGTCAAAAAATGTTAAAATATTTAAAAAAAAAAAAAAATGCAATTCTGACTCGACACAAAAAAGTTATACTTGATGAATATTCCATCTGCGAATTTACAGCGAAATACAACGCGCTCGATCCATTTCTAAGACGGTTGACAAATTGAACTGACGAACTATTAAAAGTCGATAACCTACAGGGAAACGAAATTGAAAGCGAAGCGTGTTGAATGCATTGGTAGGTGCAGGTAGATGGTATGCACCTGCAAATCCCTAACGTTATGTAATCACTCAAGTAGGCCGCGGCCATAAGACACCCTACACCATCCTTAAGCTACTCATATAACGACTTTCCAAAATACGCTGTTATATGGGAAGTGGTTGAGAAAGTGTGCGTCCTTGCGGCAAAATATGTCAGTGAACTAAATTTCATCAAAATATCTCCAAAAGTGCACAGAAATATAATCCATGGACGGAAATCACATGGGCAGAGGGATAGACATGCTTAAGCCGATTCAAAAAGTTATGCTGAATCGATCGGTATAATAGTAGGTCGTGGATCTATCTTAAGCCCTTCTAGGTGTTGCACGCATTCATCCAATTGTGTAGTGTGGGGTATAAAGATATTATTTATGAAAAGTGTTAAAATATTCAAGAAAGCAAAGAAAAGCAGACAAGAAAACAAGAAGAGAAGATTATTTTATCAAACTTGCAAGAGTTGCTCAAGCTTAAGGATCAAGAATTAGTTGAAAAGGAAAAATAAGAAAAGAATTTGGTTTTAGTTTAATGTAATTTAAAAGCAGTTTACAGCGTGCAACTGAAATTCGAGCCTGCACACACAATAGTGTTTGGAGTTTTTTTTTTTTTTTTTCAGATGTGTGTATGAACGTATTGTCTGGAACATATAAACTGTCTATAGTGACTTTACGTATTTATTCGAATTCTTTTCGAGATTAAGTTCCTGCCATCGAATTGTGAGGTTTAGGTGAGCAAGGACTTCATTTACAATATCTTAGGAGATCATTTTACAAATTATTTACAGATACTTGTATTTATAATCCGTCTTCTGATCTTGTCCACCCGATTATTATCATTCAACTCTCTCGACTCCACTGACTTTGCTACTATATATTACACGTGCTACTTATATCCTACACAAGTTGTTGGAACCGAAGTTTGTCGAGATATTTTTACACCCATCATCGAAGGATGAGCGGTGTATTCATTAACGCACAGAAGGAACCTTTAGACACCACACAAAATATGTGTATTCTTAATCAGCGTCAAATTCTGAAAGCATGCCTGTCTGTCCGTCTGTATAATGTCTATTGTAAACATTCTTCTGGTCGTAAAAATGAAGCGATCGACTTGAAGTTTGCCAGAAACATTGGAAATCCTTGCACGCGGGTTGGTATTAAAAATGGGTCAAATTGGTCGATGGACGCATCTACAGTACCACTTAAACTACGAACAGCTCTATTGTAAAAAATAGTTTTTTTCCTCATTTTTCGTAACTCGTTCACTACAGCAGATAAAACTACAAACATAGGCAATGCTGTAGAACATCGAAAACAATGGAACAAATCGGCCACGCCTACTCAATTTTATAGGGCATCACAATTTCATTGTTTTTTTTTTTCAAAATTTGTATAAAGCACAGAAGCAAGCTTCAAAAACTCCATAAGACATATAAAGTTTGGCCAGTTTGAAATTCGGTTATGTCGGTCTATTCACCTGCCCATCTGTCCGTCTGTGCAATTGTATAGGGTTTGTTCTCCCGTTCGCAAAAATGAAGATGACGCTAAAAAAATTGCAAGAGAATTTGAAAAGGACGCCACCTTTTCATAGGACACGCCTACAATACCTATGTAACAAAGCTTGTGAGCACTTTTGCATCCAGTATTATGGGGTGTGAAAATGTGATTACTTCCATTCGAAAAGATTCGACCCCGACCGAATATAATTTTCTTATTTGTTTTTCTGTTCTGTGCTTCTTCTCAACATCAGCTTGCTACGAACTATTCAGTTGCAATTGCAGTCCTTTGACAATGTAAACGAAAATCATTAGAAGAATTGCCTTTTCAGAATTGTAACACCTTTTGAAAAAATAATTGCAATTCACTTTATTTATATCTCAACGCTCTCTTATGGATAAAGATTGAATTTGAAAAGGGAAAGGAAAACATCTTTTTTAACGCAGCCACAAAACAATTATGAAAGTGGCAAAATACTAAGAAATAAAAAAAAAGAGAAAAAAAACAAAACAATATACAAAGAATAAATATTTAAACGAAATCAGTTTTGAAAAAGGAAGTTCGAACAATTACGAAATCATTTGTGTGGACTGGAAAAATAAGATGTAAAGAAAGTCAATCTCCCTCCACCCCCGCACAAGTGAATGACAAGCGTGGGACAGATAATGAATTTTATAAAAAAAAAAAAAATAAATAAATAAAATAAAATAAAATATTGAATAACAAATAATGAACTGAACGAAGACAAACGAGTGTAATCGACTGAAGTCGAAAGGAAGCCTCAAATACAACCACAAGTTACAGGTAATTAATCCCCTAATATATATTTATGTATATATAATACTGATATCCTACATAGAATATGAGATGAAATAATTTTGAAAGAATTTTCATTCATATAAATAAAGAAAGTAAATAAATATTTGGCTGTTCTTTGTGTTTGCTTAACAACAAGCCTTTAAAAAGAAAGAGATAACAGTCCGATGTTTCCCTTAATATCTATATAAAAACCAATTAATTAATGATTCATTTTGAGGTGAGTGCTGGATGCTCAGCACTAAATCTACCTTAATGCATACAAACAAGTAAAAAAATTATATTCGGTCGTGACCGAATCTTCTATACCCATCACCGTGCTCCTGAAGAAGATTAAAAAAAAAAAAACGCAAAGAACTAAAGTTGTATGTATGTCGTAGTTTATGAGTAACTAGCGAAGAAAGACGACAAGCGCAGGTGTTCATTGTTGTTGTTGTTATTGTTGTTGTATAGGAGCGTGTTAGCATTGCAGTCGTGTCCTTCGAGCGGTTTGGGCAGTTTTCAAATTTCTTTTGTCAATTTGTAGATGATATCGTCATTTTTACATTGTTGGACAGATGGACAGACGGACAATGGAATATGCTTAGGTTCATTATGAATTTAGAACTGGCCAAGAATTTTTATACCTTATACGGTTTTCGAAGCTTACTTCTGCGCTTATTGCCTTCGCGAGTATTGGAAAAAAAATCAAATTTTGATATACTTTTTAATATTGACTGGGTGGGCTTAGTTAATGTTTCCCATTTCCCGGTAGTGTTCACGAGGTATGATCAAAAAATCAATTTTTTATTTCTTTTGAAAAATAGAGGTGTTCGTAGTTTAAGTGACATTGTAGGCGTGTCTTTCGACAATTTCGGCCCATTTTTAATATCAACCCGCGTGCAAGAATTCCCAATGTTCCTGGCAAACTTCAAGTCGGTAGCTTCAGTTTACCGATCAAGAGAATGTTTACAGTAGACCTTACGGACAGACGGACAGACTGGCATGCTTAAATCGATTCAAAATTTGATGGTGATCAAGATTTTGTAGACTTTTTGCGGTCTTCGAAACTTGGTTTTTAAACCCAAAGATGAACTACTAGAACTAACGTTCTTAATACTTATTCAGTTTTAAGCAACATACAGCAAGAGTAAGGATGCGGCCAGAGTCAGAGCGTAAACACATATATTAGGTATAGGAAGAATTCCTTATTGGCGTTTTGCAGGAAAAACGTTTCTTCTCATAGAGTGGTAGAAAGCATTTTCGTCAAAGGATTGCCTGCAGACATAGGGACATCATCATTGGAATGGAAGTCCTGCTTGACCGGATGATAAATCATTGTTTCAAGGTGGTATTAAATCAGCAAAAGAAATCTCGGCGCCATCAAAACATTGCAATTTAATGCTGTTAACGTTTACGGTACGCCCTTCTCCATATAGAACCAAATGTCATCGTGCTGTAAAATCATGATATTGGACCTTTGACTGCGGGCCCTAGTAAGCCCCTAGTATGTATACTAGGATCTAAACCTTGAAGATAATCACTTCACAGTTGGCAGAATAACATCATCTAATATATACTTTAGATGGACTATGACTTGGAATCGATTGCATTACCAATTGGATCACCGATCTGTTGCGTAACTCTTGTCTATTTATTTATAATGCTTTTATGTGTAAGTTTGTTCTGTGTTCTCGTAGATCAAGCCATCCGAACATGAAGTTTCATGAATTTAATCGAAGCACAAAACTGAATGATGCAAGTGCTGAGCCTTGAAATATTCGATTCGATTCGATTTGAGTTGAATGAAATCTCTTTCTACTTTTTTTGGTTTTAGCTACTGATGTACAAACAAAGAAGAAATTTTTTTTCCAAAAAAAAAAAAAAAAGGAAGAATTTCCACATAGTGTTGTTGTTATGTGTGCGTTCTCTTTTAAAAAGCCACAATTACAAAATTGAACAATCAAAACTAGAGAAGTTTGTGTTTTTTGTATGCGATTCTCAAACTCATAAATCACGTGTCACTTTATGGCAGGCAGCATTGTGTTGAGACTACAAAACAAGAAAACAAAAAAAAAAACAAAAAAAAAATAATAATAAACCGAAACCAAAACGAAAGATAGACAATATTCGATGAAAAAATCACTGGCCATAATTTCAATGGCCATGATGGTAAAATCAACGACAATAAGTCTGCTTGGTGTCGTAAAAAAAAATCTCGCTTATATTATACTCTTTACGGTTTTATACAGAAGGGATTTACACAATTATGAGATGAAAACGATCGATAGAGGAGACAATAAAGTCAATGCTTGCAGACACTTGTTAATAGATTTCATAAGACTTGACAAACAGTAGGGCAATCAGTCCTATGACATTTTCATTTATAAGATCAGATCTCTACGCTTTATACTAAACACATTTTAATTCACTTAATAAATGGCATTGAAAAATTGTCGCCAATCGTGTTCATAAGCACTATGCATACACATACACATGTATACAGCATTATTAGGAGAGAACAATATCTTATGATTCTCTACTAAGCCAACTGAAAAGTCCATTAGAGCGATTCGCGCAAGGACGTCATATACACAGCATTGTCCAGTACAGTTTGAGTTTTTGAAATGCAGAGTAGGCGGAAACCCTTTAAGATTTTTGAAAGAGTAAAGAATGCTGAATATCGTGTAGATAATTATTATTATTATTATGTAAAAGGACGTTGCGGGCAACGCAACTTCATGGCGAAGTGACGAACGCGTTAGCAGAGTATATTTGCCAAGAAAAACGGTATCTTGTAGAGGGCCTTATAAATCTCAATGTGATCATGCAATTGTGAACAATGACACGCTTTGTCGACTTGCAATTATTTAGCAAATAACTCATGTGCGTGGGTGAACAGAGAAATAGATGCGATGTGTATTTTTCCCCAGTTCCCCAGTTGTCACAGATATTGCCAAACATCGCTTCTATAAAGGCCACGTAACTTTTTAACATGTCGCGTCACTGCTCAAAATTAATTCCGAGAACGTGAACTACTATCTAGTTCTTGCGGTAAAAAGTTGAGGACTTTAATGGTGCTTTAATGCGTCCTCTTTCACGTCGTGAAAGGTCAAATGTTTTGTAATATTTTGCTGGACTAGAAAATTAAATCGCATTTCTTGCGAAGGAAATGCGATATGAACGAGATGTCATTGTGGCAAAGGAAGAGGACGGCTAGGCCGTCAGCTTCGAAATGAGAGAGAAACACTTTAAAGTATTAAGAGAGACGGAGCAATTAAAAAAACAAAATTCTTCTGCTTCCGATAACCGCATGATAGTTTTAGCCGGGAAACCGGGATCTCTTCAAGCAATTACCAATGAATTGGGAATCAAGCGACAGTTAAACGTCAATCTTCTGCAAAGAATAGCTCGAAGAGTCCCTTTGCACGGAAAACTTAAATTAGGGGAAAAAACACTTTACCTTAGGCCATAAAAATTGATGCAAACCACAACGCGAAAAATAGTCGAGATATATATTCCACTATATATGACGAATTAAACCTAAATTTGTTTAGAAATGATGCGGACGGAAATGCACTTCGGTCAAAAGGAAAAGAATTCCTAAAAAAAAGAAGAATTTACTAAAAACGCAATGCAGCATAGCAAAGGAAATCTTATGGTATGGGGCTGGTTTTCTTAGGACACATCCCAGACAGAACACTATGGATATAAAAACTTGTTGGAAACAACGGGGACTACACCGACTGAATTCACTCACGATCTGAATTATTTTCTATAAAACTGATCAGTTCTAAGTACAAAATATTGTATTATTTTTAAGTTTTCATACATACACCTGTTTTGCTATTCACCTGCTAATATAAGATATTTTTGAATCGAACTTCTTTTAAGCTTTTGTTCATACTTTACATTACCTATGCTTTATAGATGCATGTGAAATGTAATACACAATAGGAAGAAAATGGAAAGGATTGCCCCCGGTCAATAAACAACAACATACACATATTTTTCTGTCCATCTGTCCATGTACATTATACTCACACAATGGTGAGTTGGGACCTATTGAAGTTGAGCCCAAAATTGCTACTCACATCTTGACTGAGGATCTGCTCGAAATCTTGAAGAAGTACATTGCTCTGAGCTATGCTATATTTGCTTAGTTTTTTTTTCGAAAATATTTTTCCCGCATTAAAATCTCTTTCCAAAGAATGAATAATAAATAGAAGAAAGAAGAAATACCGATCTATCGCACAGATGGTGATTGTTGTTGGAAAAAGGTTACATTGATTGAAGATCGACCTTGCAAAACTCATGGTAACTTTCAACTCTTCAAAGTCTCGGTTCAAATTGTCAACAATAGTGTTTTATTTGAAATGTCTCAGCCCAGCCAATATCAAAACCGAGTTAGACTCTACCCCGAGGAGATATTCTCCTTCGTTTATAATAATAATAATAATAAGTAGTAAGTAGTGCAGGGAAAACCTTAAAGGAGATCGTTCAGCGGACAATGGAGACAAGAGTCTTGAGCCAGCAAAAATGCTGGGCATCTCGTAAAACGTCCTGTACATTGTATATGGAAAAGGTGAATTTGTTTTAAAGGGATGGGAATGCCGCGTTTATTCACAATATTGAAGAAAAACAACGTCTTGAGGACCTTCCAATCGAGTACTTGATGACGACTCACATGACATGAATAAAAGATTGACTCGTCATCCCTGGCTGAATTTATGCTCCCTTAATACGCCTCAGAGATTGTGTAAATTTGATGTACTCTCGTTCAACAAAAGATTCGTAAGCGGTTTAGTCATGTCAATGTACTCGTGCTTTCATTCGTCCATCTGTCTGTCTTCTGTCGATTGGAATGCCTATGAGATAGAGGACTTAACCTTGACTCATATATTTGAATGAAACCGACATAAGATCGACGAATATTGTACCTTACAAGCTATAGAAAAACTTCCCATAGCATCTTTTTGAAGGCAGTCTAATGGTTTGGTATACAATCGGTTTCGATCGAACAACTGCTATGAGCCCTATTAACAAAACATGTTGCGATTTTTATGCATTACCTCGAAAATATTGTTTTAAAAGGTTTATCTCTCCGTAAAAGTTTAATTTTCTCAATTAGTTTAGGATGCAAAACTATTTTTGTTGTCGTATGTACTTAAAGTTTACGAGTAAATGAAATTAATGTTTAAAGGAGAAAAAAAACGCATTTTCTTATCAAGGATTAGAGATAAGCGAAAGCAAAATCGAAAGGCATAACGTGGATGCCTCGGTTTGACAAAAGTCTTCTAACACTTCACTCTCTCTGCACATATTTCATGTTTGGCTAAATGTTTTTCGTATGAACGCGTAGCTGCTAGTGATCGTCACACTTTAAAGTTAAGTTTTTCTTTACATTTCTAAGGTTAATATAAAGCTAAGGCATATAATGCAGATCGATCCGTATAGAACATCCTTTTCTATAAAACGTTAACAAACCTCTCTATCTATGACATTCAAAGCAATGAATTGAAAATTTTATTAAAATTCTTTGAATGAATACATTTTTCTTTGCGGGGCACAAATGGGAATAAAAAATTTCTTAATGAATTACCCAACTGGAGACTGTAAGGCATAGAACAAACTAAGCTTGAGGCATGTGTAAGAGAATGAAATTGAAAATAAATTCTTTTGCCTTTCGGTTAATTCCTTAAAATATATTAGCAACGCCATCTGTTTCCGATTATCGAATGCCGGCCACGATTATTTCTTTTAAAATGTTGCTAATAACATCTTTAAATTAATACCAAATAAATCTTCGCGCGCGCTCTTTATCTCTCTCTCTCTCTCTCTCTCTCTCTCTTTCTCGCTCACTCTAAACAATTATTATACGAAAAGCATATAATATATCAAGTGAAGCAAACACATTAAGACAATAAATGAAGCAACAACTGCCAAATGCATCCGTAGTATAAATCAAAAATGATTGTTTCTAAAAACGGCAAACACACATACATATGCATAAACTAAATAGTGGCAAAACTCGTGTTGCGTACATAAGAAATTTTTATATAAAAAAATATCTCAAATCTTTTTGTCACACCATTCTATGCTGAGAGGGGATATCATATGTATGTGTGTGTGTGTGTGTATAGAAGTTTATAAACATTACTATATAATATAAAGATAACCGTCATAACTCATTCACATCCTTAAGATTGTTAAGACTGTTAACACACAAACAAAAGAGTGATATAAAGAGAAAGAGAAAGAGAAAGAGAAATTTTATAAACGCATACGTTTCCCTTTATAATACAATAAATAAAAGAATAAACGATTTTAAAAATGAAACAATTACATACTTTTCCGATTGTGAGTGCCACGAATGTAATACATGGCCAACAAAATTGCCACATTTTATTGGCTACAAAAGAATAGCACAACAAATACATATTCGTTGTGCATTATGTGAAACTACAATTGCAGCTACAATTACTGCCACAGCTAGTATTACTAGCGCTACTGGTAGTACTGCTACTGCTACTGCTACTTCAGTTATGGCATATGTTTCGTAGCCTCCCTTTGAATGCTCTAATCGAGATATAAGACACATACGTCATTGATAATAAAGATGATGTCATTGCTAATAACGGACATTTCATACATACGGCTCATCTTATGGATAATATCCGGTTCCTGTTTTATATTATTTTTATTATTATTTCATACAATAAATACATAGGAATTTGTGCACACACTCTGTCTTATTTTTCCATAAAAACATTTTCAATTATTGTTCACAACCCATTGTTCAGACATACATACAGACATGCGTATGAGCAAAACGTTTTGTTTACGCTTACCTCCTAATCGATATGACGGGTTAATAAGAATTTTGATTTTGAACATTAGTTAAAGGCTTTCTTAATAAGCAACAATCACTCACAGCACTTATTTATGCTCTATACCGGGGATGGGGGTAACTTTATGTATCAACGGGTCATTTTTTCATCAAGTTCTCCTCTCTTTAAATCGTTAATTCTATGGCCAAATGAAGGGAAAAAAAAAAAAAACACAAACACATCTCACATACGATAGCTGCAGAGCTGAGCGATGCTATGTGGAAAGCAAAATGAATTTTTTGAAGTTTTAAACATAGGTAAGCGGGCACGGCCCATGCGCCTTTTCTTCTTCCAACAAAATTACCGATATTTCAATTTTTGATTACAGTTGCAATAGAATCAGATTTTACACCATAGAACACTTGTGACGCAAGGGTACATTGAGCTTGTCCGGATGTGTGCAACACTTAGCGATAACACTTAGATAAACCCACTATTTATTATGCCTAAGCGTCTCTGTCCGTCCGTCCGTTTGTCTTATTTTCTTGTGTTCAACTTGCAGCCCGAAATTTTTGGCACATATTGATGAAATATGATAGACAGACGTGTTCTGGCCCGAGGTTGAACGGTATTGAAAATGGTTCAGATCGGAACCCTTTTTCGATCATTTTCCTTATAACATCTTATTTGAAGAAGTCGTTATATGAATTGATTGTAGGGTGGTGTGATAAGCCCTAGCTCACTATAGTCGTTTCACTTGTTTAATTAAAAATCTCTGTCGCCAAATCTGCAAAAATTATTTACAAGCAGACAAAAGAAGAAACGACTATGACATCAAATGGATTTACGTTGTGATAGTATAAAGCAATCATTGAATTAATCCAACCGATCTTGTGTTAGCCTTACTTTTAGTTCAGTTAGATCAGTACGAACGTGGACCATTCTCATTCAACGAAGACCCACTCGACCGCCTTAACCGATGAAAAATGTCACAGAGGTTGCTGTAAGCTTCGCGTGACTTTCACCATACAACGCATTCTCAGATTTGATTATTGATTCGTTATATGCGAGTACTATATTTGTCGAACATTAATTCAGCAAAGAAGTACATGGCGGAAATATCCAAGAAAGAAGAAGAAGAAGAAGAAGAAGAAGAAGAAGAAGAAGAAGAAGAAAATTGAATTTTGTGCATTCCACAGCATGCAGGAGTTTTGTTTTATTGATTTAACGGACACTTTTTAGTTTTTCGAATAAGTGGATAAAAATTCATTCATTCATCGCAAAAAGCTGTGTCCTTGAAAATTTGGAACACTTTCCCAAATGGATGTCTGCTGAGAAGTTGAAGCCTAATGTCTCGCCTGTTGATTTCTAGTTTCTCGCATACACTAACCGATGTCTTTAGAAAGTGTTTAACTGACAGCAATCCCCAAAAAAAAAAAAAAAAAAAAACAAAAAAAATCTTAACGAAAGGAATTTCCGAGCAAAATATCGTCGAGGAAAGAAAATGGAAAAGAATATTCGATTCTGAGAGGATATTTTTATGTATGCGAAGTCTTCAAAATAATGAAAAAATAAAAAAACTTTCAATAAAAAATTCTTTTCATAGGAAATATTAAAATTTTAAACATGACAATGACGTACGATAAGCAAAACCACTGTGATGGGGCATAGCTCAACATTGAATACCCTACACCACTCCACACTTAATTCATACAATGACTTTTGAAAGCGAGGCTTTCAAATGGAAAGTCTTCGAAAACGTGGTTCTATCCGAACCATTTTCAATGACTTTCGTCTTTGGGCCAAAACATGTCCAAAATGTACCAAATTTGATCGAAATATCTACAAAATTGCGACCTGTGGGTTGAACACAAAAATACATGAACAGATATTAGACGGACGGACGGACGGACGTACGGATAGACAAGTATAATAAGAGATGGGTCTGTCTATCTCAAGTCCTTCTGCGTGTTGCACACATTCGCTCAAGCTTAATACCACAATACCTTGTACCACCAACTGTACACGGTGTAAAAAGAAGAAGTTTACCGACTTCTACAAATTATCGCTTCAACTAGGTGAGGATCCTATTTAAATGACATTATTTTGCCTTTTCAAAATGTCATAACATTTATATTATAGGCTCGATGCTGACCTGAAACTCAGTTGTTTTAAAATGTTTTTTAATGGAACCGTTCGAGTTCCTTTCGCATTGTTCAAATAATCCCCAGTTAAAGGTTAAATGCTGAAGTGTAGGTGCCAAAGTTCTTATTGGGTACCAACAAGCGAATAGTTGCCGTTTCTTTTCCTTCTCAAGGCACCATTTCTTTCGTCCAAAGAGTGAAAAAAGAAGAAAAAAAAAAAAAAAAAAAAAAAAAAAAAAAAAAAAAATAATAATAATAATAAAAAATAAAAATAAAACTCTAAATGTGAAACAATAAAATAAAACGTTACTTTTTTTGGAAAAATCATCATCATCATCATCTTAGATGTCGACATCGTGATTGTTTCGGCAGCCGGTATAGCTCTTCTATTATTATTATTATTATTGTTCTTGTTGTTCTTGTTGTTCATATTGCTTCTTCTTATTGCTTCTTGTTCTTGTTGCTTTTGCAATTGTTGTTAAATAAAAATCAAAACAAATATGGTCATTTAAGTTGATTACATTTTGAATGTGTATTTTATTGTGTAGAAAATGACGCCAAAGTGGCCAAAACTAAAGTGAATGAACATAAAAGGAAGGAAGGAAGGAAAGCCCAGCGGAGAGATGGCAACAACTTATTGGCCATTTTCAAGTACACATTATGTGAAGAAGTGTCTTTAGAGCGAAAGAAATGACAATTTGGCAAACGGTCAGTAATTCGAGTGAAGGGAAGAAGAACAAGAAAAAGAAGAAGAATGGAAGAATGAAAGCTATTATCCAACAACCCAAATATATAGCCTAACAATATTTAACTGTATAACAACGACATTTACGGATGAGTGCGATTGTTTGTTCGAGTTTGCGAAAAATTTGAATTGAAATCGACTGATTTTCCTCAGCAATAAAATTCAAATGAGTTTGCGATAAAAGAAAATCAAATACTTCCCTCTCTCTCCCAATTTTTTCTTTCTTTTCTTTCTTTTATTCATCTATTTATGTTTGTTGGGCGAGCGGCTACACTTGTTTTCTCGTCCTTTTATCGATAACTTATTTTTGAAGATTTTAATCATTTGGTAATATGTACTTAACCAAAGTCAATCGTTATCATTCCTACCCTTATTAGAAAACCAAACCATTTGAGGGCGAATCTTGTTTCCTTGTAATATTTGCACATATACCTAAACTTTGTGTCCTTACAGGAGATGAAATTTACGACAACAATAGAACGTAAAAGTAAAGGCAAAGTTTCCATTTGTCAAAATTCTCGAACGAGTCGTTGGTGCTCGTAACACTTCGGAGGCAAAAATTTTCTCATTCCACAAAAACCGAATGTCCCGATTTTTAATCAGATCATTGAATGGTTCTCTTACTAGATAAACCACAGGCAACGTTTTAAGCAAGCAGAGATTTCACTTCTGGAATCGCTCGCATACAGTTCTGATTTAATACTTATACGCTTGAGCAAAGTGTGAGAACAGATTGCACACAAAGCAATTTTCGTCTCTCAACTTCCAAGATGGAGTTGAAAGCTTTAAAGCTTTAAGTCAAATTTTTAATTTTTAATCTTCTACTTGCTATGGAAAATGTGCGAATGCTAGCAACGTAGCCTTTCTTTCCTCAGAAAAGTATATCAAAATCTTTTCCTATTCCTAAGGCAGTGTACACACAAGAGTCATTATCGACCGTTGAATGTTTGTTCTTGAAATTTCTGATTTCTCGAGCATTCTTCCATAAGTAATGGAACGCAAATACCCAACAAAGACCTCATTAAGGGCTCAGCATAATAGGGGCAAACTTTCCCTTAATTCGCTCGAATGAAAACAAAACACACAACAGATAACACAACTGAAATATTGGATGTCTTTTGCGCGAACAGAACTCTCTTATTATATAAGGAGCGACTCAAAGAACGTCTTAAGCCATTGCTTCTCAACTCTCTTCTTGAAAACGTGGAAAACTGCTTTTTTAATTCTCGACAAACGTCGCTTTAAATTTCTACTTCAATAGAAACTGAGCATCGATGTAAACTTCCTCTTAACATATTTGTACTGAGCAAAGAATTCATAATAAATCCGTTTGTACAGATGTAGCGAAAGTGTTAACAAAAAGTGTTTTAAATGATGAAACAGTGGCAATGCTGAAGACGAACCGTCATCCTGGGACACTATCAAATTCAACCGATAAAATCCCATTAACCCCGTCCAGCACTTTATACTCAAGAATCATCCACCAAATGTGAGAGACCATGTGGCTATTGTTGGATTATCAAATGTGTAAATGTGTGCGAACAATTTTAATCGATTTTTCAATAAAAATTAAACTTGATACGGCCCCTAGTAACTATTACGCAAAAAAAAAAAAAATAAAAAATAAAAATAAAACGCTTCTTATTTATTTATCACAACTAACATAAGAGATGATGAAGACTTTCCTCTCAAGTTAATCGAAGCAATTGAGCAGAGTTTGTTGACGGCTTTTACTAGATTAGACTCTTGTAGAGAAGACTTCTGTCGGGCATTAATCAATATTCTGCTAATCAAATGAAAGACCGTTCATTAATACTGAATAAAAATTCCCTTTATTTTTTGAACACCACATTATACCCAATTACACACATACATTATTCATATCACTTTTCGAATTTTTAAATTTTTCAAAATACAAAAACATCAGCTTAGAGTTTACAACTGCAACAATACTGGAATTAATAATCTTCGATATATGCATTGATCCGAGTATCCGAATAGAAAGAGATGAAAACATTATTACAACAAACATTATTATCCGGTAGTGAAGATAAAAATTTGCAAAATTTCCAATTCCTAGCAATCGTTTCTCTATAAAAATAAATTACAAACAATAAATCGACCGCTCTGTACATTAAACTTGCCCCTGTAGGGGGTTTGCTCTATTTTACACATAACAACAGTAAATCCCTATCTGTGCCATGAACGGATACACACAATGGCATGCTGATCAACTTAAAGAAAATAAAAACAAAAATTGCTTTCTCATCAATTGGCCATAATTGAGTCGTTTGCTAACTCATTCCGAAATGCATTTATTAGAGAAATTTATCGCATTTTTATGACAATTAAAGAGAATGAAAACGAAAATGAGTTTCTTCTGTTACTGCGGTGATCTATAAATATTTAAATTTTTTTCTTAACAACAGGACACTTTCGATAGTTTCGGTAGTTTTGTTGTCCTTCTATTTTGCTTAGCTATGCGTTATATTTTTGTTGATCTCTCGTTTACGTTTACGACTTTAAAATTACGTAAAAGCATTGAGGTGTCGGTGGAACAGAGGAAGCATACGAAGGTAAAACGACTTTTGAACGCCTTATATGGATGACATTTTCTTTAGAACGCTTTGTGAGCACATAAGCAAGAATTGAAATCTTTAAAGAAAACGAAATTGTTGTGACCAGCGACACAGAAGAAGTACGGTAACGAGTAGCAGGGCTTACAACTACCATAAAGAAGAAGCAAAAGACTATAGCTTCAAGCATTTCTCATTTCCTCCCATCGCTTCTTCGCTGAGTGACAAGACTCTGAGATACAGCGGAACCCTTCCCTGCTCTGAGCCCTTGCTGCTCTGAGCAGGGAAGAGTTGTTGTTGTTGGGAGTTGTGTTAAACTATGGAATCGAAAAGCCGCGGAGCGCCTATTCACTTACTCCCTTTGACTTTCAGGTATTAGGTACCATCAGGTCGAGATTTTCAACATGAGAATGCGACGACCATATCCCAATGAAATTGGAAGACATAAGCCGGATATGCAAGTCCGACATGTCTTGTACTGCATTGGTTCTCTTTAAAAGATTCCATATATGATGTAGTGTAAGAAATGGACTTTGTATTGAGAGATTTTGAGTTAGAAGACGTCAGCTAGTGTTATGCGTAGATAAACTGTTTTTATATTAAGCTGAGCTGAGCGTCGATTTAGTTGATCCGGCGAAATTCTTTAAATTAAGAATTTTCGATTTCCTTCTCTTACACATATTGCTTAAGATAATTAAATTTTTCTTTTTTTTTTTTTTTTTGCATTTACTGCGAACATTACTTTCTCTAAAACTTCAACTTTCAATATAAATTCAGATTGAAGTTAGATCACGTTATACTACTTGTAGAAGATCTTTAGAAGACACATGTGGTGTCGTATTTTAAAAGGATACTAACAACGTGCAGACAACGCACATCAAAGTCATTAATTAATTCTCAGAAACTGTCGGCATTGACTGCTTAAACAAATGTTTCCAAAAGAAAGGGATTTTTTTTTTTACGTGTTAATCAGAGACACAATTCTTAGGGCAGATATTTGTGGTTTTGACGGCAGAACGTAACAATAAAAAATTTTTATCTTTAAAATTAATGTCTGAAAACAAAGTCAAAGAGAAATTTGTAGCAACTTAGTGAAGCTGTTGAGCGTGTAAACAAAAAAAAAAAAAAAAATAAAATAAAGAAAAAAAAGATGGTAAAAAAATTATACTCAGGAGAGATCGACCATTAAATACCCTACATCACAAGTCGTCATCACGACTGGTCTGTTCTTGATTTATTTTCGGGATAAAATACCGGAAATTGTATCTTATTTCCCAGTGACGTCATACTTTCCATATTTAGCAAAATCAATTTCCTTGTTCTTCATCTATTTTTATCACAAAATACCCTACATTAGGCTTGGATATCATAAAAATACTTACTTCTCATGAGAACACTTATATGGAGTGAGCACCAAACAATAGATGTATGGGATCCAAATGCGGTACAGTTAATCTCTAAGTCGTATTAGTTGTACGAACCAATTTTCATCATAAAATATTAAAAATTACATCTTTTTTCCAGTCTTATGACAGACTTACTTTCCATCCGAACCGTTATATGGGTGCGGGGAATTGGCTCATTCTAGTCATTCACTTTCGTATTTCACATAAAGAATTTTTTAAAATTAAACATTATATCGTGAACAGTGATAAAAATGATCCGATCCAAAGCGTTTTCATGAAGGTTCGTCCGTCCTTAGGTCAAAAAACCTTAGTGTATGGAATTTCATTCAACTATTTCAAAAATGCCGATCTGTAAATTGTTCAAGAAATACATGGGCAGCGACCAGGCAGACGGCAAGGAAACCGTAAATCGGTTCAGACTGGATGCGATCCGAAAGCATTTTCATGATCAAAAAAGCCTAGAACTATTTAAAAAATGCCGATCTGTAAATTGTTCAAGAAATACATGGGCAGCGACCAGGCAGACGGCAAGGAAACCGTAAATCGGTTCAGGAAATGATTCTTAATCGATTCGCATTAAAAAATCATGGACCTATCATAAGTCCTTCTTCCGTCCACCAGCATGAACTTAGTATACTTTATAGTACAATGGGTGTAGGATATTAAAACAAGTTTTCATTTTTTTGGTTGACAATCTACTCAATTCTGAATACTATATAACTTTTACTTTAGCTCGGACTGATTTAATAATTTAGAGTGGATTTAATAATTCACTTACACTTTATTGTACAATTCTCGTCACCTATCTACTGTAACATTATTCAGTCTTTTTGTTTTATATGTTCTTTCTACGTCACTACAGCTTCATCAACTTTTTTTTCCTTCAGTTGCTTTTCTACTCTATAAAAAATAAAATAAGCAAAAAAAATAAAAAATAAGCAAAAAAAATAAAAAATAAAAAAGAAGCGTAAATGCTTAACAAATTTACTGTACGATAAAAGAATTTTTTATAATGCCCTTCGTTCGGTTGTCCTCAGTGCTATTGCCATTGTGGCCTTAGATGTGTGGGATGCCTGATACAAAACCCAGATACCAACGAAGGACAACAATAACAACACTTATTTAGTTGGACTAACTAAAGCAAGGCAAACCAAAACCAACGAGACGAAGGAAATGCAAAAAAAATGAGAATGAAAATGAAAATGAAAAAAAAAAAAACAAGAATCTAACCAAGTCAACGACTAAGCAAGTCAACCAACCAACCAACCGTGCAATCATGGGATAAAGTAAATCCTTCAACTGACATTTACTTACACTTTTTTTCTTTCCCATACACAGCTTGTTTCATACATGTTCCGCACACTTATGCAAAATATATATATGTATGCATATTTTGTGCTGAGGATAAGCATCGTATGTGAAGATATGGATGCCGTTGTTCTAATTTCAATGCTGTTCCGAGTTTAAGTAAAGTAAACATCCACCTCACTCCCCAGTCGCCATTGCTTGCATGTACGACGTTTTGTGATTCTCTTTGGTTGTATTAGATGGATAAGTTTAGCTTTGGCTGTGAGACTGCAAACACCAAGCGTACAATAGGAGTGGCCTCACAAGATATATAACATGCCTTGCATAAGCTTTGCTACACTTGAACATACGGACGTGTGTAGATGCGAGAGACTATTCCATGGTGTTATAACTCGTGGCATTAATATGCTTTTATTGTCTACTACTGTTGCTACTGTTGCTGCTATTGCTGGCGTAAAATGTATTTTATTTTAACACTCTCGGCTCGGAGTGTATTGTGTAATGTCTTCCGCTTTAGGTGCCAGTGGCCATCTTTACATATTTGAATATATGCTCGGTAACAACAATAGCAGAGCGAAGCAATTCATCGCTGAAACAGAAGAAGAAGAACAACAAATGCAACATAATGTTTATTAATCACATCTTGTCACAGTGACAATATTAATTTGCATCTGAGATATTTTGTGTCGACCACTCGATGACACATTCATTAGATAATTAATTCGTGTTCGGGTTATCGATCCAAAAAAGTTGTAAGGACTCGTAAATCTTAAGAAATTAATCGAAACCTTTGACTAAGAATTTCTACATACTCTTGACTCTTGCATAAAATAATTAAAGCCGACACAACAAAAACACATGAAAAACATGTTTTTTGTTAAATTTACACTATTTGCGTCTATTTCACTCTCGTATTTTCCACCTACGTTCGCAACACGAGAAATTCGGTCTAAAACATCTCTTCATCCACTCTTAAGCGCACTCTTTACCTTCAAAGACAGACATCGAAACATCGGTCCGTACCGTCAACAGTTAAACTGCTATTTGATTGAATCTTTTACACCCCGAAATGGTACAAAGATGGAGGAACGGATGGCTTTCAGTCCGTTGGGAAGAACGGATGGCATTCAGTCCGTTGGAAAGAACGGATGGCATTCAGTCCGTTGGGAAGAACGGATATACAGCATCGAACTATTGATGTGATTGCATCGAGGAAGCTTTTTGTTTGACTCGAGGAAGAGGTTCGTAACGTTTCAAGCGCTTGGTGTTCAAACAACTTTTTTTTACATTTCAAATGAACTTTTCACCACCAAATCCTATTCGATAACTCGAAAAACCAAATCTTCCACTTACTTTCCAAGCAATCTAGAAATAAAAAATTTTAAATGGAATTTGGGTGCAAAGATGTATTCCATGGTGAAAGAGCTCCGCATACGGGAAACGGCTGAATACCAAAGTTCTTGTCGCACGAACAACCAGCGATAACACTTGTTCTCTCATCGAGAGAATTAGAAATCAAACAACCGCGTCGATTCATATTCTCTCGCTTCAAACTCTTATGCACTACATAGCACAACATTCCAACTCCCATGTACTTCAAGGGATCGCTTGAAAGAGTAAAAGACTCGATTACCTTACCAAGCTGAAGACTTCAGAGTTCAATGGCATCGCAGCTACATTCTTACAAACGTATACGACAACACTTGTCAGACATACCCAAGAAAGTGGGCCCTGCTAGTCTAATCACGATCTCTTCCGCTATAGCCAAAGTCTCATTTGCCGCCATTGGTCACTCACTACCTAACGAAGTATTTGAACTCGAACAGTCTAGTTAGCGATAGAGAGTATGGTTTTACAAAAATCGGTCTATTGGTGATTTAGTGTCCTACCGCAGTGAAAAGTCGTTATTGGCTGAAAGTAATCGCGTTGCGCTGAATATTTGGAAGCCTTTAGTCTTCAGACTAATTCTACTTGATGTGGACGGCAGTGTCAGCACTTTATCCAAATCGCGCGGCGTAAGAAACACTTGATGATTCACTTAAATGCACGAGTAGCACAAGGGTCTGATCTTTGTCCTTCTGTCTTCCTAGTGTTCATGGATGACTTAGTGTACGTGACAGAGAACATCATGTGAACGACAGAAACTTGTATCACTCGTTCTCGTTGAAAAAGCGATCATGCAGCAGCGAATTTCATGCGTGATGCGTGGCAAACTTAACCGAGATCTCGCGAATCATCGTTCTTCAGCTCTCCTACCCGTACAGCATACCAGCAGCGAGCTTTTCCACGATTCTAGATGTTTCCACTTCCAAGTCAAACATAGAAAATATATTAGTGGGTCCCATAAGTAATCAATTATTCGGCCATGCGAAATGGTATCTTGCGAAAATAATTGATTACTTATGGGTAACCTTAATATAAAAAATAGAGTAAATCTTGCACCATTAACTGTGCTCGCCAGAGGCCGAAACGAATCGAAACAAGTCGAACGCGGAGAGTTCTGAGAGAAAGCGGCGAGAACGCGTCGTCTCAACCGACTTCCCCCCAACAAATGCCTAGTCATTAAGAATGGGCGTGGTATGGCGTAGTCGTGATGAAAAACGACACCTCACGTCTGGGCGCTTTAGCTCGATCACGCGATTTAATTCCATTAGTTACGATCGGTAGAGAGGAGAATCTCGGACTGCCGGCGAGATTGCAGCAACTCATGATGACCAATTTTCGTCCAATTCCACCAAACACAAAACATTATCTTACGTGGCCGCATTTTCACACACAAGCATTAAGGGAACAATAACTAACTCACTAATACTTATCCGACCGAACAAATTAATTGCACCTAAAGAAATATTTTCTAATTCGTATGTAGGGTTCTTATGGAGCCTAGCTTGAAGCTTGTGGGCGAATGGAGGGGATAAGGGGCGGCATAAAGTATCCGTCTTATCCGTTGAGATAAATTCATATTTAAATGAAATCATTTAACAAATTTTTCGATAATTTTGTTCCCTTCCGGTTAATTTCCAATTAATTGAATACATATCGTTAGGTATGTAAATATATGTCAAGTGAAGAAAGCGAAAAGAAAAAGTAAAAACGAATGATTGGCAATTGCATAGGAAAGCGAACGATAAATGGACTCTTTGAAAAGCAAAAAACTAAAACTTGAGCATAAGTAAAAAGCATTTCAATTCAACAACAAGCAAGGATAAGCACATAAGATCTAAAAAAAAATAAAAAAAAAAATAAAAAAAAAAATAAAAGAACTCTTATGCAAAATCTTTTGAGTTTTACTAATAATCTCTCCCCTTTCAACCTATCATCCTTTTACAATGCGAGGATGTGATGGATGTTTTTCGTTTTTTTTTTTTTGTTGCTTTTTTTCTTTTTTTTCTTCTTTGTTCGCTCGTCAATTGTTTTACCTGTTGTTGATTTTATTATTCCTGTTGTACATGGTAATCTTAATATCAATCGCTTTGATATCTTTAAAGCTTTCCATCAGATTATGCCAATGTTTTTATAGTCCGTCGTTCTTAGTTCACTTATCCTCCATTCTATGTACTCAGTTATAGTTTATTTATATCTAAATAAATAATTAATAGACAAAAGAAAATTGCCGTACATGACGCAAGCCTTTGCTAAAATGTCACTTCGATCGCAATGTTAGGATGTAAACGATTCGTGTTAAGTATCTTTTGTATCATATAAAATGAATCGTTTATTTATTGAGTTCCATTTGAAATATAATATACATATATATATATATATATATATATGGTTTTGTGTGTGTATTGGCTGTTTTACATGTAAATGCTAACAATCGCTTACTCTTCATATTTCTTATCCGAGTAAATTGCGTTTAGCGATTCTAGTCAACCGGTCTTAATCGCACCCACATACAATTATAATGGCGTCACCGATAATGATGGTAACGATGACGAGGTGGCTATGGCGGTGGTGGTGGCGGTGATTTAAAAAAATTTATAGATATGTACCCTGCATGTAACAATAACATTAAAACAACTCGTAAGAGGTGGAGAATGACACTCGACTAAACCAATGAATTTTCCTAAACCGACCTGTTAGAGTAGAAACACATAACAAATGATATCATGACATGATGATATGAACAGATATGATTTAAGCAGAACGATTCATAAAAAATAGAGGGGGAAGTGGTCATGAAGAGATGGGAAAGTTGAAGGATATCGTCCTCTCCTATATCAAAGTGTAACATTATGCGTACTATGATATCCGATGATGTTCATTTCGTTTGTCACTTTTAAAAGAACTCATCACACACAGAGATGGTGATAGGATAGAGTGTGTATGTAGTCTGATTACTTGGCTTGAGTTTTCAATTCAATTAATCTACAGTAACAGTATTAACTCTTTTTTAATCGCAAATATTAAAATTGATTTCGACTTTTGATATGAGCCCGTGAAGGGGGAAACTTTGTCAATAACACCGATTCATAGATCCTATTAAATATATATATATATATATATATATATATATTATATATAAAATTGTCAATGAATCTGAACATACTTTTCGACCGATATGTGTCTTCGCTTGTGTGACCGGATATGGTAAACATATGTCCAGTCATAAAAATTACAATAAACTGAGAAAATGTCATGAAAATTACATTCGATCGAGGCCGAATCTTTTATACCCATCATCGTTGTTCTCAAAAAAGACTAAAAAACACTAAAAGTACGAAATTTTCATTTTGATATAATATTTTGTGGGCGCGGTTCATTTTTCCTATAAAGTCGGAATTTATATGATGTATGTGTTGTAAGCGAAAAACAAAGGTATTCACGATTAATGTTGCATAGGTAGGAGGATGTGCAGTAGGCGTGCCCTTTGATCAGTTTAGGTCACTTTCACTATCTTTTGCAAATGTTTATTTTTGCCAAAGGGAGAATGTGTACCCCATATAGTATATAGTTCGATAGATGGACAGACGAACTGGCCAAGAATTTGTTATGTATTCGTTATGTTTGATTTGAAAAAAATTAAAGGTAGGCGTGGTCAACTTTTTCCATTTTTGTACAGGCACGTCAGCAATGCCCGCGGAGTATGCATCCAAATTTTTGTCAATTTATTTGCTCTAGTTTATTAGTAAGGAATGAAAAACCATTTTTTTATTGCTTTAGAAAAACAAAACCTTTCGTGTTCACCCATTTGCAAAACCAGCTTACGCTTAGTGCGAGAGCTTGCAATATTTTTGCCAAATATGAAATCGATAGCTTAATTTTTGCGGCCAGAAAAATGTTTAGAGCAGACGGACAGAAGGACATGCTTAAAGCGATTCGGAACTTGATGCCGATCAAGAATATATATATTATATATATATTTCCTATTGGGATACAAACGTTTTGATAAAATGAACATAGCCCTCATTTTCCGGTAATGGGTATAAAAAAAAGGGACCAGTCGAGTGCGCACTCGATTCGAGAATCTTTCTCGAGAGTATCGTTTCGCAAGTTTCGAGAAGTGAAATGATTTTTAATCGAGACATAAGCAACGTTATATCTGTACTATCATCAGTATGTGAATGAATACTAATATGAATGCAAGAAAGAAGAAGAAAATAAATAATGAATTAAGCAAAACTATTATTCAAAGTATATATCTGAGCGTAAATTTAAGCAATTATTTATATGTAAAAGTTTCAGTTAACTCTGTAAGTTAATTAAAAATAATTAACTCAGCCATTCTGCGCCTACTTCAGATAAGTTTGTGGGCAAAGAGTCAACTGAAGGAAAAAATAATTCAAGCAAACATCTCAATAAGGATATTAAGGGACAAGAATAAACGACTTTCCTTATCAGGACGATATGATTTTCTCATTCCTTATGTAAGAGAAGAGAAGAGATTTATTAAATGCTTTACACAGAGCAATTTGAATTTGAAGGCCACATGTCCACCGCTATTTCCCTATATTTTACAATTATTGTGCACTTTACTACGCCCAGGAAGTGGCAGCTGTCAACATGCGACTCGGTACGACTGTTTCATTTCGAAAAATTCTTCTATACATGAGTTTTTGAAAAGAAAATTTGAAAGGAACACGTTCCGGAATTGGTGGTTATTACGTAATAAACGCATACGCATGAGAAATTTACGGTTGCATAACTGTTATGGTATACCACATATTCCATCGGACCAACGATGCATTATCTCTGATAAGAAAGCCTTCAATCCAGATCAAGTGAATGGACATTTAGTGAAGTAAGCTCGTTCACTAAAAAGTTCGTTCAATGATAGAACAAAGAATAGACACTTCTTGTCAAGAGAATGGAAATTCTTATAAAATCAAGAAAGGAACAATTAATACCCTTTGTTAAAATGATAAATTTTCGAACGCTTCTGCTGCTTTTTTATATCATATACTGCTTGTGGTACAAGGACACATTAATTTTTGTGCGGGTGTACATAACTCCCTGAGTGGCTTAAGGTCGAACAACCTTTTATCGTGCCGATCGATTCAGAAAATATTAATTGAAAATAATTAAATTAGTTAACGTGTACCGAAAACGGCACACAAGCCTTGGTAGTGGAATGCACTCATACGCTCGACAAGGAATATGTTGAAGAACCTATCATTTCCGATCCGAGAAAGGAAAAAGTTTTATTTCACTTATCGTGCCGATCGATTCAGAAAATATTAATTGAAAATTAGTTGAAATTAGTTATCGTGTACCAAAAACGGCACACAAGCCTTGGTAGTGGAATGTACTAGAGAAGAAGAACCTATCATTTCGATCCGAGAAAGGATAAAATTTTATTTCACTTATCGTGCCGATCGATTCAGAAAATATTAATTGAAAATTAGTTGAAATTAGTTATCGTCTATCGAAAAGGGCACACAAGCCTTGGTAGTGGAATGCACTCATACGCTCGACAAGGAATATGTTGAAGAACCTATCATTTCCGATCCGAGAAAGGATAAAATTTTATTTCACTTATCGTGCCGATCAATTCAGAAAATATTAATTGAAAATAATTAAATTAGTTATCGTGTACCAAAAACGGCACACAAGCCTTGGTAGTGGAATGTACTAGAGAAGAAGAACCTATCATTTCGATCCGAGAAACGATAAAATTTTATTTCACCTAAACTTTTTCCATTTAGACCTTTTTGTTGAACACAAACAGATTCTTACATCCTAGACGAAGGTAATTATCTAACACGTCCAAGCTTGTAAATAATGTAAAATTTATTTTACAAATTCTCCAGTTCCGTAACGACGTAATGTTCTTAAGTTCGAAAATTTTCACTCTTTTTGAAAGTGTGGAAATGGTTTTGAAAAAATTGATTCAAATTTTCACTGTAAACAGAGGAATTCTTCATCAACTCATAGCAAATCGTGTAAAGAGAGTTCTAGCAGAGCAAATTAAAGTAGAATATAAATAATGGTGCAGCTGATGAATCCAGAAAATCAAAGCCTACTCTAAAAGGAAATGTTAAAGAGAGAGAGAGAGAGAGAGAGAGAAAAAAAAAAAAAACACATAACCGATATGTATATGAGAACGTATGTGTATTTCCTCCTTTTCTAGTTCTTTCCTCTGCCAGATATTTGTAGTTGTCAGGCTTTCTTTTTTATGGTAGCAAATGATTTTTGATATTGACACTGGTAACATGTTGTAATATCAACAGAGAGACAGAGAGTTGGATACATTTGAGAAGAAAGGAAAAGAAAGAAATTTTGTAAAAAAAAAAAAAAAAAAAACGACGAAAAAAAAAAAAAAAACAAAAAAAAAAAAAAAAAAAAAAAAAAAAAAAAAAAAAAAAAAAAAAAAAAAAAAAAA